>SJOL01000802.1:41801-92428 GCA_004794785.1 Opisthorchis felineus | reverse complement strand
ACTAAGGGCTGCGTTCATATCTATAAATGATCCGCATGAGGCGTACCCGCACTCAGATGAAATGAAGAAACATAACGTGTTTTAGGAATACTGTGGGATGCAACAAGACTGCAATTTTGCATGTTTTTGTATGTATGTATACTTCAACTTTCTGTCTGTTTTCGCATAGGCCGCATAAAACTTACTATCGGTGAGAAAATGAAACTGGAATAAAAGACAGTTACCCATCTTTTGGAGGATGCTGCAAACAAATTCGCCACAACTTTGGTCTACTTTGCACGACTCTTATCAGTTTATTTAAACATATCATATGCCATATTTTAACATCGTAAACGAACAATTCAAAAATTTGTCTGTACGTTTAGATGCCTCAAAGGTCTTCAACGTGATGTATCCAATGAATCTAGAATAATTGAGATGAGATTAATTTCTTCCCTCGTCTCTTGAGCGGCTTGACCAAAATTTTGAAAACAGCATTCTGGTAGCTATTTATGCCGGACTCATTCTAAAGCTTCGTAAATCCGTTTTGAAACCACAATTACACTTAAAAACACCTTGTTTAACTAACTTGGTTCTTTGCGCGATTCTGGGACACTGATGTGAAATGGAATTCGAGAATAAGTTAGAACTATACTTCAAACTTCATAAAAATGTAGAGGGTTCATGAATACGGCTTTGGAAAATAACGCTATCTACGCCCAGTGCTACCTTGTTGTAGCCCCTAACCCCCCACAAATGACCGAGAAATTGTCCACCAGGTTTCGAGTGTCCTTGTGACTACGTGACCAATAGAGCTTGAAAGGTCGAAGAGTCAGTCGATCAACAAAACCAAGAGAGTTGCTCAGTTGTCGTTTCAGACGTAGGGATAACCAACCACATCGCTCAAGTATGAACAAGTTAACCTGGTCGTGGGTGATAATTCAGGTGTGTGCAGCGAGCGCTCGGGGATTGATGGTGCCATCTTCGTTCTGCATGCCAAGTGTCCGTAGTTGAAAGCCCGACGCTGCCAAAGCACCGCTGGTGAGTACATTGCCTTGAGTACAGTGCCTCTCACCTTCAGTATGGGCTCACTAGAATGCCCGCACCAGGACGACGCTTCAAACGGATGTGAATGAATAAACGTGATGACATCGTTGATTCGATGAGAAGGCCTGCAGACTTCCAGGAGAATCAAGGTGCTGTGACGGATAAAGTGGATGCTTATGACAGCTCCATGGATTAAGAAAAACGCGCATTGTAAATCTTGGTAGGGGATCGTAACTCATCATCCGTTGTGAACCCGGTAAGGACAGAGTTCGTTTACTACTATAATGGCTTAATTGTGACTAAGGCAATTCCAAGGTGGCCAGGAATAGCACCCGTATCATATGGTAAGCAATCGTGCTACCAACGAGTCCATACAGCGGCACAATTTTGTCACAATCGGTGAAGAATGTTGAAAACATTATACACCCTCACAATGTTATGCTGGACGGAATTTTGGTGAGTGTTTCCAAGGTGCTTCTGGGCGAATGCGCCATGTGACCCCTGCTTCTGCCCTCTTCCGTGGACATTTTTACCGAGTACCAGTGCTATCTGAAGCTGTAAAACTTCCTATTGCATTGTACTTGCTGTTGCGACCGATAAAGAGTTAACGTTTTTTGTACCAAAAATGGTGTACCATCGTTTTTGAGATGAATGGAGCAGGCTATTAGTAGTTGCATTTTATCACAGTTCTGCTAACAAAGTATTTCGCTCGGATCAATACTAATGTTATTGTTGGTATCTTTATTCATTCTCTGTGAGTTCAGAGGCTAACCTCACTTTCTCCTCTTAGGTAACTTTTTGAAGACAGTCAGAATGCGGCACAGACAACCACCAAGTGGTAGACTGATCAGGATATATGAGAATAAGTGTTTTTATAAGGGTGTGACTGACAAGCAACCCATTGTCAAGAGCCATAAGATTCAAATTACATAGCGCAGACGTTTGAGCAGTATTTCTACCAACAACTACGCGGTTCATTAAGTAAGTATTCTGATTCGTATTGCGCCAGATATATTTGAATCACAGGGCCATGGCTACAGCCCTCTTTAGCAGAGCTGATTGAAGCTTACATTACCATCTGAATCAGGTGACTCATTAATCAACCGTTAAATGAAAATTCAAACAGAATGCAAAGCACAACGTTACCACTGATAACCGGCTTGACCCCGTAACACACTCTAAAGTTTTCTCTGGAACGTCAGTCCGGAAGCGCTAACGCTCCGTTGAGCTATGCTTATCATGAGTCAACACAATGACTTGACGATCTTGACCGACCAGTTCACCAAATGGTTTTGTTCACCACTTTACTATTCATTGTCCTGGAAGTAGATGTGGCTAGCAACTCAGGGGAATAGGAGAAAACCTGATAAAAAAAACAAGGTAAACCACATGATGAAGAGTGTTTCGTAAATTTTTTTATTCTGTCGACAGTGGTTAGCCCAGTAGAGCTGAAGTAACCTGCCAATTATATATTTCCAATTAATCTTGGCAACTTCAGTTGAAAAAAGTAAGCAATACAATGACTGAGTTATTCGGAACGTATGTACTCTAACCCATAGATTATTCTAACGGATTTTGATGACAGGATTATAATTGAGCGTTTCATTATGTTTAACTCCGGTCCTCTTGCAGCTTGTTACCACAAACTCATGCAATTACCTGCCCGGTTGGTCGCAAACACCCCGCGATACGGTCACAGACGTGGGCAGAACTGAACACTTCCCCGGCAGAAGCACCACCAGAGTCAGAGGTCCGACCAAATTCCAAATCGCGTCCCATATATTTGGCGCTGTTCATGTGGTCATTCCGAACTCGTCGTTTTACGTCATCTACCAAGAACTCATTAGACCGTTAGTATCTACCAAACGGGAAGCACGACCACAGCCGATGCAGTCGCAATACGTTCGCAAAACCCGGGGCTGTGTGGTTATACACGATCCGTACACTACTGCGTCTGGCTTGGTCATGTGACGCAAATCGACCGACCAAATTGTTCAGCACTCCTCTAGACCGTTTATCAGCAACCGATTATATGCGGCGCGAGGTGCGCCGATACCCAATCCTTCGTGTCTCCGCGCTTTCGAATTCACCAACCGACCTCAGCTGCGTATTTCATTAGTATCCCCCACTTAACCAGTAAATATGCACTGAACCAAAGACGTGATCTCAAATTCATCACTGGTCGTAACTGTGCTCTTGTTTAAACGAAGGGAATATTCAGACAGAAACGGCTGATGCTGTGCAGGCAGAGGCAGCTGGGCAGAGGAGTTTCTCAGAATTACTGCAAATTAACTGCACGCAGATAAGCAAATCATTATTAAAACACTTGTCAACAGGTATGGCCAGCTTCGTCGGTAAACGCAAAGCACAACCATCAATTGCATGGAAGCCAACAGTGCTATTTGGTGCATTCGTGGGAATGGCTACACTATCCATAGTTAGCACAAGCAGTGATATCCCGTACAGCTTTCATGGTGTTTTTTTAGCGTCCCCGTTATTCCCTTGAGCATGCATCAGGCTTCTTTAGCAGTATGTACGCAGTTATTAAAGATTTTTCAATAATTTTTGAAGTTACATTTAGCTGTGGAAAAGGTTGACGTTTGTCTCTTGTGCTTATAATGACAAAAGTTGCACGAGGGATTTGTAAGTTTTTTTTCATAAAAATTCAGTCTACATTTTCGTTTTGATCGAGAGGATATAAGTTTTCAGTTTGTATATAGATTGTCGTGAAGCTGAGGAATTAGAGAAATAAATCTCATGACTAAAAGTCTCGTTGTTCCAAACTTTTCTGTAAGTTTTGAATAGCCTTTTCTTTGTTTGAATGGTGTGGCCGAATGGTGACCATCTTGGTGTCTAAAAGTTGCATCACATTCAGGAACTAAATGCATGTCACAAGTTGTTCTATTGTAATTCAGCTCCGGTTTAGGCCACCATTTGCAAATTCCTTGGCCAGTGTTCAGTGGTCCGTTAATGGAATCGGCGCCTCTCATCAGTCCAAAAATGATGTCGTGCATTTACTTTATGTACGATTTCTTTGAATAGCTGCCACCTCTAGAGTTCGTCCATCCAACTACCCGTCAACCTTCACTTTCCCGGGCTAACTACACTAGCATGTTTAGTCGCAGGAGACTTCCACATTCATTGTTCCAGGTGAATATTTCTTGTACCAGTTATTTTTTGTTTCAAAGCAATGTGACCCTCTACCATTTTAAGATTTTCGTTCATATAGTTTGGGTTTACTCATACAACTTTTGATCTGATTTGTTTTTGGATGACGCATTATTTGATAGACACTTTTAATTCCTGCAAGGAGGTCGAAAAATAAGTCGGTGGTGTACATGCGTATGCCGCTGATGAAACTCGCTAGTAGAAACAGTTTACAGCGCCCACCGCCGCATCCAGCGAAAGACTGATTTGGGGTTTATTTAGCCGTTTGATTGCGCGGCTTTACTTATGTTGAATGTTAAAAAGAACATTCAGAAATGCTCAGGAGTATGTTATAGAATGTTGAGTTTAAGAAAGCTTTAAAAGTAAAGGTTTCGCTTCCAATGGCCTGTAACTGTCCAGGCCCTGTTTCACGTTAAGCACCTTTGCATCCGGAGGTGTCTTTCTTTTTGATGTCATTGTTTCGACATGCGTGTCCGCTAAAAGTTTAGGCGCCAATACCGTACCAAGAGTATGTTCAAAACCAAGCAGTATTTGGCAAAATTGCCGTGTGTTTGCGACGGTTCTAAAAGTTTCTCAGTTTTCCATTCTCCTCCAAGCTTGTCTTATGTCCGCTAACATAGAACTGAAACGGTTCTTGATACCGTTTGAGGTAATGTACATTTCTCATGTGGCTTTGCACGATATCTCTTCTCTCTAGCCAAGCCAGCATTTGTTAAGATGGGTCAACAACATAAAACATGGCTGACCAGCGTGATGAGCAACCATAGCTACGCTGCCCGTTTTTACTGCGAAGCAATCAAATACACAGTGCGGATTCGCAGACAGTTCAAAAATTCTAATCAAGCAGCGTGAGAGTTCGAACTACACGAGAGAAATTCGTTTAATGCTTGTGCATGATTTTTTTCTAACATGGAAGAAGATCCTTTTGAGTTTCCAGTGGAAATCACTTGCCATAGAATTGTTGAAGCCAAAACACGGTGTATTGGAGCGAGATGTTGTAACCCGACGTTTCGGTTTCCCTGGGGAAACTTTTTCAAGGATTTCAACAATCAATTGAAAACGAGTCAAATACAGTGTCCTTTAGATCAACTATCCCGCATTCGAACTGCTGTTTTCCTGACGTCAGTTGACAGTCGAACGCCACAAGCGTGCGTGTGTTGGCTCTGTGCGTGTGTACGCATGGTTTTGTGTACTTTGATTAGGATGCACCTCCATTAGTCGTTGTTGAGTTTCCTGTTTGACATGGCGTGCAGTAAGCTCAAACCAGTTAGACGGGATGTTGGTGCCACCAGTAGGGTCCTGTTTCTTATCTCTGCGACCTCGGCTCACTTCAGCTCGACGTGTGACTTGAATCCTGCCCGCATTATACGTGAATTGCATCTGGATAAGCTGCACTTGAAACAAGTAGTATAGTTCACAAATTCTTATTCCATAGCGCCCTTCTCTGATATCAAAAATTCAATAGAGTGCAACACGTGACCTCCAATCTTCTTAACGCTATGCGAGCTGGATATGCTGGATATTTAACAATCAAAATTACCGCACTATTTCTACAAGGTATTTGATTCACTTCCATCTAGAAAATTTCGAGTAGAGTAATCACAGCACCTTTAGCGTTTTTCAGCTGTTTAGCTGATATTTCCTGGTTTTTAATCTTGTTTTCCAGATATCATCAAAGGAAAGCTACGTAGGTTGCCATTCACAGAAGATTGTTTTGTCAAGAGAAGTGCTGTGTCTAAGACATGCTAACTGAAACCACGTTAAAAATGTGACTTGAAATCTAGGGAGCATTCTAGTCGCAAGTCAAAACTTCATCCAATATGTATTTCCTAGCCGTCTTGCAAACGCCAAAATTGTCACGCATTCGTGTTCACATGACTGTGCACTGGCAAAACATGAACAGTGTCACCGAAATTCGAAAAGGATTTTAGTCCCACTTGTATCCGTTCACTCAAGTATACCTCATTCGGTAAATGCCACTGTATTATTTGATGGTAGCCTTTTGCTTAGTCGCTTGGTCTATGACTTTTTAACTTTTTTTTCCAAAACTAGTCCAACTGTTTTACTGCAAAGACATTTCGAACGGTCATCAGAAAAGTGGCCGAACAGGCCAAGCATTGTGGACTACAGGGGAGCACGCACGAGTTGTTCATGCACGCTTTGTACGTCTCTTTATATATTTCGTTTTTGTTAAAGCGTTTATCGTACTTTTGGCTTTTAGTGGAGGCGTGACAACTATCAGTGCAGCAGACTGGGCATGACAGACTCATAGGAAAGCTTAAAACTCGAGGACTGCTTAATTGAGTAATACATCCGTTTGAATTGAGAACAGTCTTGCCAGCCACGGCACCAGACAATGATAGAGTGCTCTGCTCTAATGCACAACGGAGGTAGTAGCACCTTAGTTTTGATTTAAACAGCTGTAAGACTTGTAGCCTCTCAAATTCCACCAAATGTATATTTGAGACATTTCCGGCATTCTTACAGCTTCGATATTGGTCGCCAGGTTGCCGCAGAAGTAATTCCGTTCGCACCTGACGGGCTCGTTGCTTTCTTGAGTCGGTAATTTTTTGGGTGGGATTGGTTAACTGCATGAAGTACTCAACTGGTGGTATTTTGAAGTTATAGCCGGAGGTTCTGCACATTATATACTTTATGAGTTCCCAATGCAATATTTTGTCGTGCCGCATCGGGCTTCTAGAAGGCGTGGATTTGTGAAAACCTCATCAGGAAAATAAGTTGGAAAAGATGTGTCTGACATTTGCATTCCACTGAGGATACTGATTGCTGGCTCTAATTATCCGGGATTTCAGCTGGCATATCGACTCGATCTATTTGAAGTCGACCCACAGTGTAAGGCACATCTTGATACAATGCGAGTCAGGAAAGTGTTCACTGACAGTAAAGACCAATGCGATCTGAATAACTGAGCACCATACAGCGTGCTTTCAATTTTGCCGGTACCCTTCAGCGAAACAGGTAAAAGTTCTTGACAATGTTTCTTCTAAATCACTGTATACCACCCAACAGTATAAGCAGAGTTAGTTGCTCCACTCTTCAGCCGGCCATAAACTTTATCGGAAACGTTTAAGAACTTCACCGCAGGATGGCGAGTTGACAAACAGCCCCGGGGTTCGTTTGAAATTGGATAATATAGTGGCTGTCAGCACAGACGTCGGGACTCAACGTGTCTTCTGTGTAATAATTTCTTTTTGTATACTTTTGACAACTGTTCTGCATAGGTTGCGTCGCTCGTTGCGAGCAGTCACCCCATCCACAAAGCTTATTTTCGAAAGGTGATTGTCATTAGACCTGGCGAGTCATTTCTTCGCGCCTTCTTATATTTGTATCCCTCAGTTCTTCCGATGTAGTTCGTTAACGAGACGTCATTTATCCACCGGTGCTCAGCCATTCTCAGCCCAGGCGCTCCTGATAAACTGAACTTCCAGTGCATTTTTATTATGTGAAGCAGCGAGACGAGGTGTGTGGAACGAGGTGCGGAACGACTTAAATTTCCACTTTCCGTTTTGGTTGCAGACATTCCTAAGCAGAAGGAACGGAACGGCTTACAAACCAATTTTTAACTGTTTATGAGGCCCGTAAGTGTTACTATTAGGATGGTTAGNGTAAGCAATACAATGACTGAGTTATTCGGAACGTATGTACTCTAACCCATAGATTATTCTAACGGATTTTGATGACAGGATTATAATTGAGCGTTTCATTATGTTTAACTCCGGTCCTCTTGCAGCTTGTTACCACAAACTCATGCAATTACCTGCCCGGTTTGTCGCAAACACCCCGCGATACGGTCACAGACGTGGGCAGAACTGAACACTTCCCCGGCAGAAGCACCACCAGAGTCAGAGGTCCGACCAAATTCCAAATCGCGTCCCATATATTTGGTGCTGTTCATGTGGTCATTCCGAACTCGTCGTTTTACGTCATCTACCAAGAACTCATTAGACCGTTAGTATCTACCAAACTGGAAGCACTACTACAGCCGATGCAGTCGCAATACGTTCGCAAAACCCGGGGCTGTGTGGTTATATACGATCCGTACACTACTGCGTCTGGCTTGGTCATGTGACGCAAATCGACCGACCAAATTGTTCAGCACTCCTCTAGACCGTTTATCAGCAACCGATTATATGCGGCGCGAGGTGCGCCGATACCCAATCCTTCGTGTCTCCGCGCTTTCGAATTCACCAACCGACCTCAGCTGCGTATTTCATTAGTATCCCCCACTTAACCAGTAAATATGCACTGAACCAAAGACGTGATCTCAAATTCATCACTGGTCGTAACTGTGCTCTTGTTTAAACGAAGGGAATATTCAGACAGAAACGGCTGATGCTGTGCAGGCAGAGGCAGCTGGGCAGAGGAGTTTCTCAGAATTACTGCAAATTAACTGCACGCAGATAAGCAAATCATTATTAAAACACTTGTCAACAGGTATGGCCAGCTTCGTCGGTAAACGCAAAGCACAACCATCAATTGCATGGAAGCCAACAGTGCTATTTGGTGCATTCGTGGGAATGGCTACACTATCCATAGTTAGCACAAGCAGTGATATCCCGTACAGCTTTCATGGTGTTTTTTTAGCGTCCCCGTTATTCCCTTGAGCATGCATCAGGCTTCTTTAGCAGTATGTACGCAGTTATTAAAGATTTTTCAATAATTTTTGAAGTTACATTTAGCTGTGGAAAAGGTTGACGTTTGTCTCTTGTGCTTATAATGACAAAAGTTGCACGAGGGATTTGTAAGTTTTTTTTCATAAAAATTCAGTCTACATTTTCGTTTTGATCGAGAGGATATAAGTTTTCAGTTTGTATATAGATTGTCGTGAAGCTGAGGAATTAGAGAAATAACTCTCATGACTAAAAGTCTCGTTGTTCCAAACTTTTCTGTAAGTTTTCAATAACCTTTTCTTTGTTTGAATGGTGTGGCCGAATGGTAACCATCTTGGTGTCTAAAAGTTGCATCACATGCAGGAACTAAATGAATGTCACAAAGTTGTTCCATTGTAATTCAGCTCCGGTTTAGGCCACCATTTGCAAATTCCTTGGCCAGTGTTCAGTGGTCCGTTAATGGAATCGGCGCCTCTCATCCGTCCAAAAATGATGTCGTTCATTTACTTTATGTACGATTTCTTAGTACCCACTTTTAATCACTTTTGCTTGGCGGCTTTTGAAGTTGTGAAATCCGCGCAGTAAACGCAGTGTTCTTACAGCCTAGGCTTATGTTAAAACAAACCCTCCCAAAGTAGCATTCGTGAAGCCTATGGTATTCTTCGAATAGCTGCCACCTCTAGAGTTCGTCCATCCAACTACCCGTCAACCTTCACTTTCCCGGGCTAACTGCACTAGCATGTTTAGTCGCAGGAGACTTCAACATTCATTGTTCCAGGTGAATATTTATTGTACCAGTTATTTTTTGTTTCAAAGCAATGTGATCCTCCACCATTTTAAGATTTTCGTTCATATAGTTTGGGTTTACTCATACAACGTTTGATCTGATTTGTTTTTGGATGACGCATTATTTGATAGACACTTTTAATTCCTGCAAGGAGGTCGAAAAATAAGTCGGTGGTGTACATGCGTATGCCGCTGATGAAACTCGCTAGTAGAAACAGTTTACAGCGCCCACCGCCGCATCCAGCGAAATACTGATTTGGGGTTTATTTTGCCGTTTGATTGCGCGGCTTTACTTATGTTGAATGTTAAAAAGAACATTCAGAAATGCTCAGGAGTATGTTATAGAATGTTGAGTTTAAGAAAGCTTTAAAAGTAAAGGTTTCGCTTCCAATGGCCTGTAACTGTCCAGGCCCTGTTTCACGTTAAGCACCTTTGCATCCGGAGGTGTCTTTCTTTTTGATGTCATTGTTTCGACATGCGTGTCCGCTAAAAGTTTGGGCGCCAATACCGTACCAAGAGTATGTTCAAAACCAAGCAGTATTTGGCAAAAGTTCCGTGTGTTTGCGACGGTTCTAAAAGTTTCTCAGTTTTCCATTCTCCTCCAAGCTTGTCTTATGTCCGCTAACATAGAACTGAAACGGTTCTTGATACCGTTTTAGGTAATGTACATTTCTCATGTGGCTTTGCACGATATCTCTTCTCTCTAGCCAAGCCAGCATTTGTCGAGATGGGTCAACAACATAAAACGTGGCTGACCAGCGTGATGAGCAACCATAGCTACGCTGCCCCTTTTTACTGCGAAGCAATCAAACACACAGTGCGGATTCGCAGACAGTTCAAAAATTCTAATCACGAAGCGTGAGAGTTCGAAGCACACGAAAGCAATTCGTTTAATGCTTGTGCATGATTTTTTCTAACATGGAAGAAGATCCTTTTGAGTTTCCAGTGGAAATCACTTGCCATAGAATTGTTAAAGCCAAAACACGGTGTATTGGAGCGAGATGTTGTAACCCGACGTTTCGGATTCCCTGGGGAAACTTTTTCAAGGATTTCAACAATCAATTGAAAACGAGTCAAATACAGTGTCCTTTAGATCAACTATCCCGCATTCGAACTGCTGTTTTCCTGACGTCAGTTGACAGTCGAACGCCACAAGCGTGCGTGTGTTGGCTCTGTGCGTGTGTACGCATGGTTTTGTGTACTTTGATTAGGATGCACCTCCATTAGTCGTTGTTGAGTTTCCTGTTTGACATGGCGTGCAGTAAGCTCAAACCAGTTAGACGGGATGTTGGTGCCACCAGTAGGGTCCTGTTTCTTATCTCTGCGACCTCGGCTCACTTCAGCTCGACGTGTGACTTGAATCCTGCCCGCATTATACGTGAATTGCATCTGGATAAGCTGCACTTGAAACAAGTAGTATAGTTCACAAATTCTTATTCCATAGCGCCCTTCTCTGATATCAAAAATTCAATAGAGTGCAACACGTGACCTCCAATCTTCTTAACGCTATGCGAGCTGGATATGCTGGATATTTAACAATCAAAATTACCGCACTATTTCTACAAGGTATTTGATTCACTTCCATCTAGAAAATTTCGAGTAGAGTAATCACAGCACCTTTAGCGTTTTTCAGCTGTTTAGCTGATATTTCCTGGTTTTTAATCTTGTTTTCCAGATATCATCAAAGGAAAGCTACGTAGGTTGCCATTCACAGAAGATTGTTTTGTCAAGAGAAGTGCTGTGTCTAAGACATGCTAACTGAAACCACGTTAAAAATGTGACTTGAAATCTAGGGAGCATTCTAGTCGCAAGTCAAAACTTCATCCAATATGTATTTCCTAGCCGTCTTGCAAACGCCAAAATTGTCACGCATTCGTGTTCACATGACTGTGCACTGGCAAAACATGAACAGTGTCACCGAAATTCGAAAAGGATTTTAGTCCCACTTGTATCCGTTCACTCAAGTATACCTCATTCGGTAAATGCCACTGTATTATTTGATGGTAGCCTTTTGCTTAGTCGCTTGGTCTATGACTTTTTAACTTTTTTTCCAAAACTAGTCCAACTGTTTTACTGCAAAGACATTTCGAACGGTCATCAGAAAAGTGGCCGAACAGGCCAAGCATTGTGGACTACAGGGGAGCACGCACGAGTTGTTCATGCACGCTTTGTACGTCTCTTTATATATTTCGTTTTTGTTAAAGCGTTTATCGTACTTTTGGCTTTTAGTGGAGGCGTGACAACTATCAGTGCAGCAGACTGGGCATGACAGACTCATAGGAAAGCTTAAAACTCGAGGACTGCTTAATTGAGTAATACATCCGTTTGAATTGAGAACAGTCTTGCCAGCCACGGCACCAGACAATGATAGAGTGCTCTGCTCTAATGCACAACGGAGGTAGTAGCACCTTAGTTTTGATTTAAACAGCTGTAAGACTTGTAGCCTCTCAAATTCCACCAAATGTATATTTGAGACATTTCCGGCATTCTTACAGCTTCGATATTGGTCGCCAGGTTGCCGCAGAAGTAATTCCGTTCGCACCTGACGGGCTCGTTGCTTTCTTGAGTCGGTAATTTTTTGGGTGGGATTGGTTAACTGCATGAAGTACTCAACTGGTGGTATTTTGAAGTTATAGCCGGAGGTTCTGCACATTATATACTTTATGAGTTCCCAATGCAATATTTTGTCGTGCCGCATCGGGCTTCTAGAAGGCGTGGATTTGTGAAAACCTCATCAGGAAAATAAGTTGGAAAAGATGTGTCTGACATTTGCATTCCACTGAGGATACTGATTGCTGGCTCTAATTATCCGGGATTTCAGCTGGCATATCGACTCGATCTATTTGAAGTCGACCCACAGTGTAAGGCACATCTTGATACAATGCGAGTCAGGAAAGTGTTCACTGACAGTAAAGACCAATGCGATCTGAATAACTGAGCACCATACAGCGTGCTTTCAATTTTGCCGGTACCCTTCAGCGAAACAGGTAAAAGTTCTTGACAATGTTTCTTCTAAATCACTGTATACCACCCAACAGTATAAGCAGAGTTAGTTGCTCCACTCTTCAGCCGGCCATAAACTTTATCGGAAACGTTTAAGAACTTCACCGCAGGATGGCGAGTTGACAAACAGCCCCGGGGTTCGTTTGAAATTGGATAATATAGTGGCTGTCAGCACAGACGTCGGGACTCAACGTGTCTTCTGTGTAATAATTTCTTTTTGTATACTTTTGACAACTGTTCTGCATAGGTTGCGTCGCTCGTTGCGAGCAGTCACCCCATCCACAAAGCTTATTTTCGAAAGGTGATTGTCATTAGACCTGGCGAGTCATTTCTTCGCGCCTTCTTATATTTGTATCCCTCAGTTCTTCCGATGTAGTTCGTTAACGAGACGTCATTTATCCACCGGTGCTCAGCCATTCTCAGCCCAGGCGCTCCTGATAAACTGAACTTCCAGTGCATTTTTATTATGTGAAGCAGCGAGACGAGGTGTGTGGAACGAGGTGCGGAACGACCTAAATTTCCACTTTCCGTTTTGGTTGCAGACATTCCTAAGCAGAAGGAACGGAACGGCTTACAAACCAATTTTTAACTGTTTATGAGGCCCGTAAGTGTTACTATTAGGATGGTTAGTTTCCTGAAAATAACCCCGGGATGCCAGAAAGATACAGAGGCCATAAAACTTCACCAAAATATCTACAGAGAGGCCGTCAAGCATCTATGTCAGTCAGTCAATCAATCAATTAACCAATCAATTCAGAAACAGCCTAGATCGATGAAAAGTGAAATTCAACTAGCACGAGGTCCCTTGTAACTGTTGTACTCGCTTGTTCGCAATATAGCTGTTGTGTCACTTGTTAGCGAGGCATTTTTCTGGCAGATGGCACTGAATCGGGAACAGCAGGAAGATATAACGGTTACCAATTGGTAGCGATACAATTTTTTGTCACTGTTAACTTAACTGTTAACTAAACAGATGACGGTTAATTGTTGAATCCTGCTGGTAAATTGCTCTGTGTGGAGGGAGGATGCTGCTTTTGTGAGTCGAATTTTTCTAACCATTCGTACACCCTCTTTTGCAAACAGCTTGGTACAAACGCCGTGAGTTGTCTATCCTTTGAATCGCAACTCCAGCAAAACGCTCGCAGAATCTTACTACAAACTAGTATACAAAATCTTGGACTGTATACGTACTCTTTTGTTCAAAAACCTGTGAAGCTGGAGCTGTGCATGCGTATGCATACAAAATACTGTAGAATCATCGTGCAACGATTTGGAACGTGGTTTGATGTCGTTTGAAGCCGGTTCAGTTGACAGCTGGTTTTAGCAGCATGTAAGTTTAAATTATAGTCCCTTTGCCGTACAAAATCACCGTTTCTACGTTTTCGCCAAACACTCCAATTCACTGTGGGATTTCCAGTCGTCAGCCTCCAGGTGACGTCGCCTGCACAGAACGATCAGTTAAGACGGGTAGAAATGAACACGGCCCTTGGAGAGACCGCTTCACATGTTTTGGTATGATCAATAGAACTTTGTAGCTTTTAGTGGCTCTATCATAAGCGTGTTTTTAAGACTTCTGAACGGTGATTATTCACTCCGTCGGATTATCAAAGAAACACGTCAATTTTCTTCGGCAGGGATCACCAAGTTGACTATATCTGATTAAGCCTCAAAAGCCCTCAAACTCATTCTCAGGGAGATCTGTTTTAGGGACCAGTAAATGGGATTTTTTTCTGGACAGTGTCATAAGGTATGAAAAGATAGCGGAGTTCGTGGAAGGTCAGATACGCAAGAAATTAGGCGGAGAGTGCCAACTCTTAGTATGTCGAGTTTATAGTGACCTTGCCAGTCTGGTCAGCTCAAACATATTTTTCTGGCAAACCAATCGTGGGTTTGTCGACTGTATAAATGTTTCGCCGGAGGATGGCAATATATCCCGCCCAGCGGGCAGGTTGGCACCAAGGTCGTCTAAGACGGGCGAAAATTTCTAGTGTTCTATGGCTCATTTGGAAATTCTCTTTGAATGACATGAAACCAATCAAGATCTTGGGAACCTGCAGCGGTGCGTGTAATGAGTCATTTATTAACAACATTTTATTCTTCGGGTATATCTCACATCTTGGGATCACTGCCCTGCCAAGGATAAAATAGAAGAAGCTGTTTTTGAGTAAACTCAGTTGTGATTAATCATGTTTATTATTCTCATGCTACAGTTACTCTCAGTAAGTCTTGCATTTGAGGTATACAATACATTCATTTCGACGACATGCCAAGGTCACAAACCTTTCTAATGAACGAACAGCTCTGGTCTTATCTCAGATTTTGAGTAAACGAATTGCATGATTTTTCCGGTTTCAAATTTCAACGTATTGTTGGAAGGATAGTGTGACTGACTTACAAAAGGATGATTCGCCGGAGCCTCCACGTCGGTCCTGGGTCTCACATCAGATCTTGAAAGACGGCTAAAGAGTTTCAGACTGTTTTCTCTTGCTCTAGTTCACTTTCAATTACTTGTTTAGGCTACTGTATACTATTCTGGGCTCCAGCTGGCTCACTGCCTAACGTACGCATTTACTGACCAGCAAGTACGTGGTTCGGACCTGACCACTACATCTCGGCTGCTCCTGTCCAAACCTCAATAGCCTGGCAGTAGTGGGACCCCTTTACATCCTTTGGGTGGCATGGCAGCTAGGCACAGAAAAGATGCCACAGCTGAACCGCTGTTCCTTAATTTAATTGTTCTAAACTACTGGTTAGTGAATACACTGAAACTGCAGTCCAGTAGCCACACTCAAAACACCGAACATGTGCTATTAAAGTGGGAGGAGATTGAACACCTTTAGTTGGACAGCATGTCAAAAATGTTGGTGTTGTCCGACTACAACTCACTGTAGACTATTTGACATATTCCGCGTACCATGCTATCAAGAACGCATCCGAATGTGTGCGTTTTCCGGTGTATGTGTTTTATGTTTGTGGGAGAAATATGCCCACTTTCGGGCTTATTTTTTGCTGAGCTTTCGTCACTGGCTGTGTACAGCCGATTACACGCTCCACAGACGTCCAAACTTACTCCATGGTGGCGTTCGTTTCAGTGGGCGCAGTTTAAACAAATTGGGGAAGGTGTTTGTTCGCATTAAGACCACTCAGTCTTAGGACGCTAATATTGAGGATAACTGATTATCAGCACAACTTGTGAACAATGCGTAACGGTGCGGTCAGCGATTGAACACTTAACCGTTTGGCCTTGGGTGCCAGATCAGCTGCAATGTCATTAGCTTTCCTTAGACAGGACATAACATCACTCAGAGTTCATTAACGAAAACCACACCACGTTGTCAGGTACTACCTGGCCAGTCCAACGATTACTTTTCAGAAGCCAGTTCCACACATATAGTGAAGTTATCCCTCGTGTGGTCTTAATTGGCTCATGGTGGGCGACGTGATACTTGCTTGATTACGGAGGTCCTAGATATTTTGAGATATTGTCGGGTTCCAAGCAAATTTAAATTTTAACTCGGTCAACACGAACTGCTATCAGTCATTTTTCAGTCGTATTTTATCGCTTTACCCAAGATGCTTATGAAGAATGCTGTTGAAGATTCTCGTTTACTGCAGCAACTATTTTGCTATATACCAGCATCTCTCCTGTCTGAATGGTTCTTTACTCATGCAGGGGCATGTACTTTGGCCAATCCGCGGAAGGGCTTGCAAAAGCCTGTTAAATGAAGAGTACTTGAACCTACAGCTACCTGTAGTTCCTTATTAGCTAGAACGAAGCCACGAGATTACGTTGATTAGGTATTTAGGAGTGTCCAACGCATATTTCTTAGACAATTTCATACATGTCGGAACTTATGAGATTCCCTCGGCTCTTGCGACTCTTTGGACATAAAAGCCAAAGCACCGCCAATGATTTTGGGCTCAATATGTGACTCTGAACCTCAAAAATATGACCACTACTTCTGCTAAAATCACTCTTTACCTTCAGGGGGGATAACACGTAAGTAATGGCGAAACTTTGATGTGAAGCAAATGAGACTCTATTTTAATCTCATAGAAAATGGCTGGCCTCCAAAATCAAGTATTTATGCTACTTCAGCCGTTGACAAACTGCACAGTCGATACGCCTACGATGGGCGAGACTTGCCCAAAAAGTGAGCAAGTGTGTCTTTAGCAATGTTACAAAAATCATATTAGTCAGGAAATCAGGAAGTGCCATACGTGTCCATTAACGTTGAGCCAACAAGCCACCGGATGTGCGGAAATGGCCACTCTTATTGTAACATGTAGAATTATGGTGTACTTAATGAGAGCATTATCTCATGTGCGTGGTTGGCGAAGGTCAACGATACTCCTAACGAAAAGCCCCCTGGAAAGTTAAGTTAATCCATGCTGATCACTTCAGAAGCACGGGTCTACGCCCATTACCTACGCATATCTCCCCAACTCCTAAGGTTGCTCGAACCCGTGACCCCCCGGCTATTAGTCAAGAATGATGTAGTTCGGCCACAATCAACCGCGCAGCCATGTTGCAGTTAGACGGAACAGCGGCGGTTAACACGATTCGTACTGGTCATTGCCGACTGATTCCGCTGATGATGACATTTTCGACGGAGGGACCAGTCGGCTCGTAAGAATGGAATTATTGTGAACAGGTTGCGAATTTTCGGTTGAAATTTTAAAATCAGGCAAGCTATGCTGGAAAAGCTGGGAATCACTTTACAGTCATTTTCTTCACCCTGGGAGTCATGACACTCGGGAATTCCCAATGAGAATGAAACAGCGGTTCGTTGCCTGCAGGTACTTATCCACGACGAACACGTAATTGTCTTGTGAGTTGATTCGTCTTCCTCTTAGAGGAAACACAGTATAGAAGGCGCACAATTTGGAAGCCCATGTAGTATTCTTGAGCTGGCTCCTGGATGCATGTTGTGCACGCATTTTCTGCTCATTGTGGCACAAGCCGCGTTATTGTGATGGTCAGACTTTTAATCAGCAAGGTTTGCCGGATCACTCTTTAAGATGATGTCCCTGGTCTTTGCGTAATGTCCTTTTAATTTGTTCACCGATGATGGAGCCACACAACTCCTGCATGTCATGACCTTTAGTTTGAAGGATTTTTATTCAAACACCAAGCTTATTTGGGAGGTTTTCATTTCAAACATTTGTACGCATGTCAAGCGTACATGTAGTTTACTCATTGCCTCTGCCGATATATGGAGGAACTAGGCTGACCGAATAGTTCACAAAATGTTTCTGAAGTAGCTTTTCCACACACAGATATCCAGGCATATATCCACGCTCCTTGTGTTGTTATTCTCCTGGTTATGACTGAACATTTTTGGTGAAACTCTCTTTAGTCCTGTCAGTGAACGGACGAACCCTTCTTAATTAGCCCGCTTTTAATGCTAACGATATTGTACCTCTCCAATCATAGGTTACTGGGGAGACCCGTTTCCCGTTTTCATGTCAAATCAAAAATGCCATTGCTAATATGGCGATGGTTGAGTAAATGTTCCAGTAAATCGATTAACAGAATTTCGGTGCAAATTACGGTGCTTGCCTAATAGGTGCAGATAAACAGAAAGTCGGAACCGGTGGTTCAAAAATGGCATAGATCCTGGTCATTTTTGCAAATGGAGTATGACTGGCTTATTGTCTACCAACAAGAAAACACGGCACTGGGTCATGATATTTCTAAGATTTGATGTGCGGTGTAAAATTATCCTGAATCGTGAAGTCGAAATCGACATCGAGTTATCTTCGAAAGGGTCCTTTCATCAAGGAGAGGACCGGTCCCTGATGGATGCTTCTGCATAGTAGTAGAATTTTCAGTAAATTTAGCTGAAAAGAACAGAAAGCACGAAATAATGTCGGAATAAAACAGGTAGGTGGAGATAGGAGGGCCCGATGCAGGAAAGTTATAACACGTTGCCGACTGACTGGATGTGATTTGGGCGAAACAGGTAACAGGGTTTCATCTGATTTGGAGGCTGGTTCTCAATGTGAGTTCTCCCTCTAGGCTTTCTTTCATAACGAAATCGTCAGTATTGTAATTTTTGATTAAAGTGGGCTCGGTGAAAGAAGAGAGCAAGTTTCTTGTTCGCATTAAAAATAACGCTGAACATGCTTTGAAAATATCTTGGTTTGAATCTATCCATGATTATTATGGAAACATGAAAATCATTTCGGTCAGTTTATAAGTTCACCAGTACTTAAACATATTTTTGGGAATCCTCGTCACTGTCCCGTCGCACCCCCCTGTTACAAATTCCAACTACTGTTGAGCAGTTAGTAGTCGGTACATTTTGCTGTTTGTTTTAAAGCTCAGCGTCTTCGTTATCAACATCCCCTATTGGAGCAGAAACCACTTACGCCACCGGAAAGCGCGCCCATGTGGGAAAGAGTCGGAAAGTTTTTCCAGCTGGAAAAACGTCCGATGAGTTCTTTTGCTCCGAGTGCTTCAGAGTTGAGAACGGTAACTGGCTCGAGATTAACCGGGGGGACAGCTTGGAAAACACTCAAGTTTATACTACTTCTTGACATAAAAACCACCATTCACACCGTTGCGTCTTTTTTGTATTTGCATTTGTTTTTCAGCGTTTTCATCAAGCATGTTTAAAAGATTTGTTGAAAATCATGTGCGTGATTCGAGGAAACCATTGCATGTTAAGCCTGGGGCCACGCCAGAATAAGTGCACCAAAATATATCATCCATAAATTTGATAATAATTTTCACTAACGCTTACGTTTATTTCTTTATCTATCAGACAAAGACTTGGGAGGTAACTTACTTCGAACATTTTCTGAATGAACATGAAGCCTTATGGTTTTATGGCTATTTTCTCTGCCAGGTATCACAAAGCTATTTAACTTCCGCATTCCTGAAAACAGTGATATTTTAAATCAAGGAACTTCACCTTTAGAGGAAGAAAGATGAAGATTGGTCCTTCACCTACTATTGTGGGAAGGGGAAGGTACTATTATCTAAAAACGGCATTTTTTCTCTCAGCCGGGAGTCGTCCAACATGTATGCACTGACCAAATGGTCCCCCAAAATTTCCTCGGTTTCTGTCATCATTCCACTTTGCAGGAAGCTGACCTGTGGGATCGAAACGCTCCCAGGAAATTCGCAAACGGGTATCGAGTACGCAGACGACATAGTTCTTACTGAATCTTGTGCCGGTGCTATGCAGACACCAGTCAATAATCTAAACAATTCTGCCTCGCGGACTGGCATGCACTTCGCGCCTACAACGTGTAAAGTGCCGCTGCATGGCTGGACGGACTCGATCCCTAGTCTCATGCGTGCGGACGAGCGGGTTGAAGTTGCAAGCGAATTCCTCAACCTGGGCAGTTTAATCAGTCATAGTTGTTTTGCCGTTTATGATACCTCACACTGGATTTGAAATGCCAAGGCGGCTCATGTGAGCCCGCATCACACGTGGCTCAGGAGTGACATCAGCTTACCCGTTAATGGTCCCAACCACACTGGTTAGTTCGAATCGTGAGTAGCGTGTACGTGGTCGCTTGCAATGTGGATTGTTATCGAAATACTCCACCACACAAGCGGATCAGCAAACTGAGTGCGATCGTCCTAGTATCTGAATAACGAAAGGAGGCATCGCATGAAGACACCTTCCAGTGAGCCAAGTAGCCTCACCAGAGTGTGCTTAATAGCCCCCTAATTCGTGTGAGAAAAATGAGGAAAATCTGTCTCTTCGAAAGCAAAAAATGCCCTGAAAAGGGGTGTCTCATATTGGGGGCTTATGAGATATGGTGAAGGAGGTTATTCCATTCATGCAGAGAAGGTCACCAGTATTTATTTCACTCTGCTGCTTTGAGGTGTATACAACTGTAGAAGGTCCAAAACACTCAAGCAACCAACTGTAAAGAAGAGTTTTTTTCCAGGGTAACAAGTTGTGGGTTGGAATAGAAAGTTAATAAATGACCACAAAAATGTACGAAACTAAGGTTGAACGCTTTCTTTTCTACCCGATATTTTATTGAACATTTCTGAGTTTTTGGGGCAAACAGTAGCCAGCCTTAATTAAGGTAGATTAATGCAGTCAAATAATTCCATCGCAGACATTTTTCGGTATTTCTTGGATTTTGCACTTTACGGGCGTTCTGTCTGATGCAATTCGGCACGGCGATGGGCAGTCTTAGTAGTTTGTCATCGAAGGTATATGAACTTTACTTTCGTTCGCTCTCTATTGAGAAAAAATGATCATTTCAAGCAAGGATAGGATATCACTGAATTCCATCTCGACTACGCTGCTTCGCAGGCTGCACATGGGTAAACTTACAGCGATAACGAACTGCAGTCTTGACATGTTGTACGCCTGTTGTTTCATCAGAAAGTGAAAAATATACCATTGTTTTTTATTTTAACATATGTCTGGTGTTTTATTATTTCTGGAAACAGCGAGTAAGTCCGAATTTGTGTCAGGTTCATGAAGAAAATACGTCATTGTCTTCTCAGTGCTTCGGAAAAAACTGTGAAATAATAATATCTTACTAAAATAAGGTTTTGCAGTTAAAAGAATGAGACAATTAGGAAATTTATTTAAGTAAGAGTGAGTTTCTGCCAGGTACGTTCAAAATAGCTTAGCCCAGATACTCGATGAAACGCATGAAACTCATGAAACACCTGCGACTGCGATGTTAGATTCGTACGGTTGAAATGTCCGTTGCATTGTGTCTAGGGGGTACATTTTTGAAGAATCCTAGACGACTGTTTAAGAGCACTCCGTTGAAGCATCGGTGGATTTCCAGCTCGATAATGTTTCATTTTTGGTACATGCTCAATGGAGAGCGGTACTGCTTTGGTCAGGTTTTAAGGCGGACATATAACCACTAACTAGACCTCCTCCGACAAGCAAATCGGACTGGTAGTAGATGTTAGTCGGACAACCGGGGCGGTTAGCTTGGGCTGGGTGAATTGAGACCAAATTTGATCGGATTTGAATCCTGGTTCTTACGGTTTAGGTCACCCTAATTGATGCTCCCCATTGGGGTTCCCTGATGGCTTTTTTCGATGTGTATGTGTGTAAGTGGTGTGATAATCTGGTTAACGGAAGACAGGATCATGGCTTGTTTACGAGGGTTTAGCCTATGTTCATCCAAACTAGGGGACTGTTGCTGACGAACCCGTATACCGATCTGTATCAGCTTGGCTGCTGTAGAAAACGCTGTAAAAAGGTGCCTTACTTTGAGCACTATGTCACTCTTCGCGGAAACATCCTGCGTGAACCTCCAACAGGGTAAGGAATATGCCACGGAGGTTTTTGGAGTTAAGAACAATTCCCCGTCATGCATTCCGGATCCCGTCGGTGCAGTGCATGAGGATTATTAACACTCGTCAAAAAGAAGCAATTTGACCCAATTTTTTTAGATACCAAAAGACTTTAGAATCGCTTTTTTGGTCCCTGTGGAGTCTACTGACTTAGAATAAAATTTAACAGATCTCGCTTGCCACTGCGTTCTCTCTGAGCCTTGTCGAGTGGTCTTAAGATGTAACGAGTACAAACAGTGTAATCTGATTTTTACACCGCACTGAGGACTCGCGTAACTTTTGTTTAAACCTCAACAGGTTTGCTCGGTGAGTTGCTTGGCCTAACAATGTTTTAAGCTGTTCAGATCTGTTGTTTCTTAAAGGTTGTCCTGAATGTTGATGAACACATGATGAAAAATGTTCATTTCGGGTTTCTCAATATCTTTCTAAATGAAACTTGAAGTCGTCTATGTCGAGCACAACCACTCAGAAAATTATTCAGCTGTAGCATCTTTTGGGTTCTTAGATGCCTTTCCACACGAATGAAGCGCGAGGTCTGGGATACTGCTAGGTTGCCCAAGCCTAGACAACGGAAGTCGAAATGCTGTGGTCGGATTCGAACCAGGACCTCTTTGTTAGTAAATTCGCACTCTAACCACTGGGCGTTCTCGCCCCCGGGGTCACTATAACAGATGATCCTCTGAGACCCCTTGAAGAACGGAATCACGATAGAGGCGAAACTGTTCATCGCATTAGGAAATATTTTGAGGACTTAATAACGCTAATTCAAATAGGATTTATCCGATTACATGCTCCAATTATCTGGTACGTAGGCTTCAACATTTTCGATGTTGTCATTTCTCATGTTTACATGTACGATATTCCGAAATGTTGATTTTTCAATCGGACCCTGGCAGTCCTCAAAAGTGAGTCGCGTACGCCGCAAATATTGTCTACACTACATCTCTAGGGAAAAAGGTAAATGCCGTGTCTAGTAGGCAAAACAAACTCACTTCAGGGTGTTTTATTGAACATAAATGAACCGAATAATGTGGTCATATTGGGGTACGGATAGACATGGTTTGGATACACAGAAATCGTTTGCCTCCGGGCTCCTCGTTTGTATTTCAAACCACCTCACATTATGGAGACGAGAGCTTCTCGTCTGTTTTTCAGACAGTTTTATTTAAGCTTACAAATAAAGACAGCATCACGCACAGCTTACCAGATTGTTTCGTCATGCTCATACTGTTGAAACAAAGTTTTTGTCCGTCCTTATTGGTTTTAGATGCCGGTGCGGAGCCAGGTTGGTGTCTTTTGCATATATCCGCTCATTTCATTGAGCGATGGTTAAGTGAAAACAGTTCGATTGGGTGTGCCATACCAAATATCGGTTTCAAATGAGTTTGGATATTTGGCGCCCTTTGTTTACCCTTGAACAGTCGATCAGTGGAAGAAATCGGTATGAAGTCACACTGCCCGAGGTCAAGGTGAACTTACCATGACTTAGAGCTTACTACTTGAACTGCAAAGCGTTTTCAAAATTTTTTCATTTCTCATGGTGCAAGTGTTGCATGTTTTTTTCGTGAAAAACATATCTTTCCCTTGGTTGAATGGTAGGTAACTGATTCACCCGCTGTTGCATACAAAGTCTTTCTTGAGGTCTCCGGTGCCAGTGAGCAGTTTGTAACCAGTGGCCAAAAATCCTACACCAAAATACACACGACCAGTATCGGTCCACCGAAAGTGTGGATTGATTGAGAGACGTGTTGATCGATATAGAACTTGGAACAACACACATTGTCAATGTAGAAACGACGAACTCTCACGTTACCGGGTGAGACGCCACTAAGGTTTTTGTCTGTAAAACTGTGAAAGATGTGTATCCGATTTGAATTCCCATAAAACTTCACACCGTGTTTCCTCCGTCAATGCATTCAGTATACACAATTCCAAATGGGGGTCTAGACGCCTTTTAAAATTTACGCGTACATCGTACCGAGTATACCTTCTATCTGTTTAAGGATTACTGGCAGCATTTTTTCCTTGTAATTGCCTGACTGGTCAGAAAATTCTTCAACATGACAGATGCAGCGCTGTTTTTAAAAGTCCTCTACCGTAATAGTCAGTCGCATGAACTCAGTCTAGAGTCCTGCGTACAGCATCCTGAAGCCGAAGCTACAGCAGTCGCAAGTCACGCGTAGTGACCACGCTGCTCATCGGAAAGGTCCTGCACATTTCACGCACTTTTGTGTCGGACATGACAACATCAGGTGATTTTGAAGTAATTCATGCTTTTCATCATTGTTGTACCGCTTTTGCACGTTGGCGAGGCTTCCGTCTTACGCGCCAAATGAGAACTTCGTTTTCTTGATTATCAGCGTGATTAGGACAACTTTTGCTTGTGGCTTTCCCAACGTAGAGTGGCACGGTGAGTTTTGTCAGTCTTGAATATTACTATTAAATGTATTGTACATCCGGACGAGCACACGAGGAAGTTCAGTTTTAAATTCTTCATCTCGTTTTCTTTGCTGCACCAAAGGATCAACCTAGTAGACTGCCTTACAAAGAGTCCACCGTTAATGAAGAATGGCCTAGCTCTGAGGGAGCAAAGACGCAGGTAGGACATTGCACAGCGACTTCCTATTATCTGCCAGCCATTTTAAGGTAACATGCATCACGGATGTGAACCACCAAGTTTCACATTATCGTATCATGTGGATCGATAGGCTAGGAAAACAGAATAAAAAATTCTAAAGTTGATGAGAAAATCTAAATGTAATAAAAACTTAGGGGGTGAAAATCTATAAGAATAATGGGAAAGGTTGGAGTCCGCGTGTATTCGTATAACTTCTTAAATCAGTACGGGAGCGGAATCATCAAAATTTGGACCAGAAGTCTGTTCACTTCTCACCCCTGTTAAATATAATGAAGACTATAACGTGAATAAAAGTTCCGTTGCATTGTCTAATCAATAAATTCGCGTACTACATGCCAGCCGACTTTTGTGTGGGCATATGAACTGGATGGAAGTATGGAAGTAAAAACCAATTGTATTCGAATGGAAAAGAGCGGCTAAGACCGCTGAAGGACTCATACGTCTTTTATCCTTTGTGGCTTCGGGTACCTCCTCCAGCAACTGACTTTTAAAACACCTGACGATGCATCGCCTCAATGCATGTCTCGTGACTCGGCCAACGGTACACAGGTAAAAGCACTTGGATTTCCACGCAGGTACCTGTTGCTCTTTGAAATTTCAGTTGAGGGCTATGTATTACGTATCGAGTCTCCCCGAAGTGACAGGTTTTCTCGGTTAGCCAAATTAAACTCTGATTTACCAGTTCAATTTACCAAATTGGACAGTCTACTAGTCCATCCTGTCCAGTGTTGTGGCTGGAATGACCAAGGTGCTCCCACTATTTCATTGCCTTCCAATGGAACTAAAGATCATGGCAAACATAAGGTTAGACGGGAAACCATATACCGCAATTTAAACATATAATCACGCCGGATATTCGTCAGTAATCGGGATGGAAGTTTTCCCGTGTACATCACACCCATTTTGTTTATCTATTTTATATTATGTTCACTTTTAGCGTAAGAGAGTCTGGGTCCTGCCCTATTTACTGACCGTGTCCAGCAGATGTGAACTGTAACAGAGCGTGTTGACCAGAACACCATTAAATTATAGTTTTTGATCATTTTGAGGTGGTTTAAAAAATTGCTAGCGCAGTGTTGCTTTAAGCGAGTATGACCGTTGTTTCTCAATACATTTCTCAACACATGATCGGAATAACGGGCCTTTCATCCTCACTTGTACGTGATTTAAAAACGCGTTGCTCCGTAAGATCTGTCTCCTTGAGCATTGGGATGGCAGCAGTCAAGAACATATCATTTTAATGTACCCAGAAAACAGTTGACCTATAATGTGTCTGAGTAGGGAACCTTTAGGTTTGGGAGCAAAACGTCCGGAAAAACTGTATACAGTTTCTCTGTAACTACACAACCGCCCAGCTTGTAGCAGGGTGGTTACAAAAGTATGTACCAAGTAGCTCAGTTGAAGGCTGTACCTCACTCGATGAGTGAAACTTCCATCTGAGAAGCCTTCGCTAGATGAACCCGTCAATACGTGACCGCGTAATGTGAGTGCCGTGATTGAAGAACAAGCGGCCCTGTTTCCTGCCTGTGCCTGGTAGTCACACTGCTGGTCAGCCGCCCATGGCCGAACGGTTCAATGTTCCAACTGGTGGTTGTTGTCCTCCTCGTTTCAGAAGCCAACAAGGGTGGATTGGTTCCTATATTGTTTGACCGAGGTGCCCCGTCGTGCGTCCAATGTTTTGGGCTGCACAGCAGCAAGGAACTGAGTATACTAACATGTTTTCTGAGTAGACGGGTAATCTGTGTTTGAGACTAAAAGAACATGGATGATCGCCGTGAACCAGGTTTTGAGTATTGTGGCCAGGAAAAGATTGTTCGAACTAATGTAAGGCCTTCTGGTCAGTCAGTCGGTCTGCATACTACCCTTAAATGGAAGGTCAATGTAAACGTGTTTTTTTCTTTCGTGGTGGCAAAAGTATCGGCGTTTCACTGTACAGATGCCTTATACTGAGCATGTCGGTGAAACCTCCAGGACTCAGAACGTCGGTGGGAGTTAAGACTTTCTGTTCCGGTGCATTTTCGGAGCATCCTTTTATCGCTCAGCCGTTGGAACTGTTGAACAGATTTTGATTTTGTTTTAGTGAAACGAAGCTTTAACAGCTTCGTTTGTCTGGTCATTGTAGGATATCCGTACATCGATTGACTCAGTGAACCATAGTGACGTCGTTCAGAGCCAACATCTAGGAAGTGGAAGAAGTTATCAGTTTCTTCTCCACAGGTAAACTGGGTGGTGGTGTGGCCCTGCTGAACTCTAGCTGAAAAAAGTCCATTTCAGTTTCACCCTTTAAAACCGCGGAACTCCCATCCCCGTATCGGCAGTAGTATTATGCTATCTCTATGCCAGGCTTTAAAGGACCATTTCATAATTTACCCATGGAAATGTTGGCCAGCTTCGGACCAAGTGGTGAGCCCTTGCTGACGCCATCAGTTTTACGGTAGAGGGTGCCACGGAACAACATTTTCAGATTCAGTGTGCAGCGCTAGATGAACACTTGCAAATTCGTTGACTGGAACTGGCACCTGGAAGTTGTTTGTTTCAACGTAGTTGCATAGGTGTAAACAGTTTCTTTTGAGGGGACGCTGGTAAACGCTGGACCCAGATCGGATGAACACATGAACACTTACGTCATTCCGTTCAAAAAGAAGCCGTTCTCTACAACGTTCCTCCTCCCACTTTAGACACGCTTTCCAGGCTTTCAAAGTTAGTAGTTAGTCGCGAACTATTTGCCCCCTCCAAGCATCCCGCAAATGGCAGTCCCCTCAGTGGGCATCAATAACTTTTCACTTGAAAGAGTTAAGAGCCGAAGTTCGATAAAAAAGTACTAAAAAACAGATCAGAGTAAGCTTTGTAATGGCCCAAAACAAAGGCTCAATGGAAAGGACACAGCATCCAATTAGTAATACTCACGTCAGCACAAGGGAAGAAACAGTAGGGCTCCTTTTAAAGTTACTCACTTAATCTGACAAATCTATGATGCTGTATGGATTTTTTTAATCGGAGGACTGTAGGCCGGGAATTACAAATATTATTCCTGGGCTTCAATGAATTTTCATTATGTACCCGGCTCTGGCCAAACCCACATTGAATGATGAATTCCGATATCCTAAGAAGATTTACAATGCATCTTTTCGCTAACTGACGAAAGTGCCATAAATCCCAACATTGTCCATCGGGGCGCGTTGATCCAGTTGCCACTATGGATGTACTGTTCGACAAACCAATGGTATAATCATATTCACACTAGTCTCGTTTGAACATTCCACCTCCCGGACACTTGACGCGCCTGGATTATCACGTGTCTAAACAGACCAACTATTTCGCTCTTGGATAACTTGGTTAAACGTCCACCCAGTGATGGTTTTGGGTGTGTTGATCGACTGACTGACCCACCTGCCAGGCCTTCCTACTCACGTAACCACACGGACACTTGAAACCTGGTGGAAATTTATCGATTATTTTCAGGGTGCTGCGGGTTACAATCACGTGACGCTGTATGTGAATCACGTTACTGTCCCATCTTGTAATGATGTATAAATACATATGTATACATGTACATGCGTTTATTGCGAAAGGTTGATTCCAACGTAACAACGAATAGTTCACTTGATTTCATTCCATTAATTTGTTGCAGAATTGCTTGAAGAACTAAGTTAGTCATTAATTGTTTGTTAAGTGTATTCGTAAAGGAAAAAGTGTTTTGGCAAATCTTCAGAATATGTCCGGCACCAACAGCTACCAGACTGCTTTCTTCAGATTATTGGCCAAACAGACTAAGAGTCAAAGATTATTGGAAAGAGTGGGAGAGGCCTCCTGTGAGCCACGTAGCTCGAAGCCACCTGATAAATCTCAACAATGCAGGTTCACAACGGTTGGTGCATTTGGAACTTTCCACAAAGCCACAAACAAGAACAATGAGCATACAAGAACCAGTAATATTTGCTGGAACGCTTCTCACAATTTCCATTCTGAAGCATTCGTTCCCCAATGATGGATGATTGTTTATGGATTGTATTGCAGTCATGAGTCTAGACGGTCAATAAATATCAGCGCGTGAGAAGCAAGCTATGTGCCCTAATGGATGGCTGCTGGTCAAACATTTTCACGAACATTTGCTCTGATAACCCCTCACAAGTTGAATATACCATCTATTTGGTGAAAATTTCCTACAACACACACATTCGGAGGGGCTATCGAAATGCAGATTCGTTAGAGTGGGCACCAAGTATATAGAGGGCAAATGTTGGTGGCTGATAACATCTGAACCTCATAAAGATAAACAAGGTCACGTGCATTATCTGAAGCTCAAGTTGCAGGGTTCCATAATAAGAACGACAGTGCCTCGGTAACTTAAGAACTGAGCTGAAACGTGGTCTGGTGTTACCGTGAACCATGTTACCACGGCATTGTCTTGGCATTTTTCCGCTGATTCAACTAAACCGAGTGAAGTTTATATGTGATGCTCTACTGTTTAAGTTGCTGAAAATACTTTGACCATCATAAACGATAGGTTCAACTGAATTCACTTGAGCCTTTTGTCAAACACGAATCCGAATATAAATGAGAGCACGTGTTGTCAGTAGGTGAATTTTATTGACCGAAATGCCCTGCACGCTTAGGAACTTTTCAAACATACCGCTGCAAGCACAAAAGCAAATTTACTTCGAGAATAAAAATATGCATGTCGTTTGGTTAAAGAAAAAGCACTGCGACGGAAGATAATCGCGATACGACTGTATTTTTTCGGTGACCTCACTCCTGAAACAACATGTGTACGGTTTAACAGGGTAGGGATAGCAGCCGATTAGGAGGCATTCTTGTGCAGTTCGAACACGCCTTCCTTACGAAACGGGTTGATGATTTTGTGACAAGTTTGGGTGCCAAATTGCTTCTCCGACTGCTGTTACATCGCTAGCCTTTGATGTCGTCAAAACCGATTGTTGTGTACATCCCACTGACTGTGCTCATTGTCCAGTTATCCGTTGTTATAATCTACACTCTCAGTTAGCGTTTCAAAAGGTGTGTTCGTCTAAGAGCTCCCGCCTTACATTCGTCTAGGATAAGTACACTCCTGGGGTCTCACACGATTTGCTCGTATGCTGCAGAGGCAGGCCTGGTGGGCATCAGGCTGGGTAACTGTTTGGCTTGTCTGTAAGTTCAAAAGTGTAGATCCAAGAAGGAGATTAGAGCGGATGTAATTAAGATGTGGTGAACCAAAATAGAGCTTCTTTAATTCGGTGGAGCCTGCCAAAGTTGCGAAAGGATTTTCGGCGGGTCTCCTGGAGATGCTATACAGGTGATGCACTGGAGGCACTTAAAAGCCGTCAACTAAAGCAATCCTGGTTTGTGTGGGTGATAGCAGAGGCCCACATTTCTGCCTAATGAAGGTTCACTTGCTGTTAAACAGCTCGCATGAGTTTCAGGAGTCTAGTTTCAGTTCCATCAGGCTTGCTAAGCCAGATGAAGATATATCTACCAAGTAAACGATGGTTACGGACGAAACGTCAGAAAATGTCAGTTTGACGGGCAAGTGACCAGCGGGAGACGTGAACAAGTGGTGAGTCCTCAACGCTCCTGCATCAGCAGCTTTTAGGTGATTTCACTGACATTCTACAGTTGTCCACTGCTGGTTTTCTTCTCGCTTGATTCAAATTTTTTTTTCCAGAACAGACGATTGTTTGAAAAGATTGCGTGGCTCTAAAGCTTTTTAAGAACCACATTTGGGGAGCGCATTTTTCCGCTACCGATATGTTTACGGTCATTGCACGAACCTAACTTTCTACTTTTGGCTGATATCTACTACTCCTCTCAGTAACCGTCCATCGTCTGCTCTTCACTCAATAACTTTGCAGCTAGAATAACGCAAGAAATTTGCCACCACAAATATCCTCTGAAAGTTCAGAACAATCCAGCAGAGACCGCTCTCAAGGAAGACTTTTTGAATTGCTCGTTTGAGTATTTTAGAATGAGATAATATGTTGATATCAAATACTACGTTTTAGAGAGCATGCGTAAGTTTTCATCTCTTCAGCTACATGTTTCATACTGGGACGGTTTGTTTTTTTAGACCTATCGTCAAATTCACATAAGCTAATTTTGCAGCAGAAAGCGGTACGAGCGATTGTGGGAGTTAATTCTGGGAATCCGGCGGCTTACAACTACCAGACAAGCAACATTTTTCATCTGATTCAAAGGATTTGAGGCATCGCCCGGCAGCAAACACCCTGGCATATGGGGTCAAACGATCCACAAGAACAAGCCACATACTGAGTGTTTATACAAAGTTTCACATAGCTAAACGATAGTCATCAACAAGATGGAAATCTTCGACTGTCCACAAGTAAGCGCATGTGTGGCAATCTGCTCACCTTCCATGGGCAGATGTTTGTAGTTTAGACCGCTTAATGTCCGTGATTTGCTCCGGGTGTGTTGTGATACGAAGGTAGTCGCAGGGTTGGCGTGCCATACTGTTGTCCCCAGAATGGAGGACAAACCATTTAAATGAGAGTGACGTGAATATAAACTATAAATTCTATTAACTAGTGGGAGGAAATAAAAAACTGTTCGGTGGGTCAATGCACCCAAGAAAGCTTCAAAGACCGAACTGTGGATTCGGCCCCATTTGGTCTAATGCTCACGATAGGTGTTCAGTAACTGAGTGAAACGTGTCTTTCGCGTAAACTAACTCAATACAGACAAGGAGCTAAATACATATTGGCGCGACAGTAGAAAAGCAGCATGTACTACTTAGATGAACAGCCATCGTGCGTCAGCGCGTGTAAACAAGTTACACAATATGAGATCGGTTAAAATGTTGGCCACATTTATACACAAACACTGGCTTCTTGGATCTATCAAGCTCTGAGCCAGCATGTGCATTCAGCCTCATCACGTTGAATCTGTATACCCAAGCGTCTAGGGATAAGAGACAATATTCGTGACTACACAAATGGATTTATAGAGGGTCCAAAGGTTTTCTTGAGCATCCTGATGCGGACTGCGTAGTTCTTAAGATCCAGAATATCAAAAGGAAGTACTGGGTTCGAAGGTCCACGGTAACATTTACACAAAAGTGAGCGAACTCTTACAAGGAACCTCAATTGTCCACCTTGATGGTATCAACACGTGCGCAAGTCTGTCAATGACCAGCAGAGTGTGGCGTCAAGGTAAGCAAACCAGGCAACAGAGAGCTGAATGTTTGTTGTGTAGTGTGTGCAGCAGTCGCCCCTTCCGAATCTAGCCCTGTGCCTCTGATAGGCGATGCAATCACGGCAGAACTAGTCAGAGCAGGCGCAGCGGGCTGAGCACAAACACGCTGCCAACATTCACACACATATGCCGCTATAACGGTGTCGGACGTTGTAGCCTTTGCGATAAAGTGAATCAGGCGTACGGATAAGTAGAGCAGGTGCAGAGCTAAAGTACACGGGTAAAGTAATCAAACGAAAAAAGGAATTATCATGACGTCAAGTTAGATGCAGGATACTTACCACAATGAACATAAGCTCTCAGGATTTTGGTCACACGAGTGGTCCCACACCTCCATCGTAATAAACCATATGTCCATAGGCTGCATTTTACTCTCCCTTACCAGTCCAGGTATTCGCAATTTCTTTGAGAACTTCTGCTTCCACTTTTCTGCACTTTTCTTTGCCTTCTATGTCAGTAAAACACTTTTACTAGACAGGCTGAATGTGGTAATCTTGGCGATGAAGGCCCTGTAGATAGTGGCTTTTCAGTAAATGGGTATATTTCTCCAGGTACCGTCTATCCATCAACAACCTTGACACACGCCCGAAATCTCGACGCTACATCACTCCGCAGTTAGCTTATCTATAGAAGAACCACAGGATATCAATCCAGCAGGAGCAGTCAGTCAGTCGATTATGCTTCGACGGCGATCGGCAGCTTGTCCGTGTTAGCCAAGTGGCATTCAATTATGCTGCTTATCACTATCCTTTCTTCATTTCCTTTGTTTTAATGTTATCTTACTATTCTTTCTGTATGGGTTCAGGCTGCGTATTTGGCTGATCTTGATTTAGGCGGTTGCATCCTTCTCCAACCCAGCTATGTTGAATCCAATGATACTAGCAGCGCGACGAATATGCAAACGAAACACACATGGATGTATTAAACGCCAGTAAAGACACTTTTAAATTTATATCACTAAAAATGTGAGAGTGTTTCAGGCCGCCAAAGTAGTATCTGTCCAACCGTCAAAACGAATTCTTCCAACACCCCAGGTTCCTTCTCTAGTCTACTTGTTTGGAAGAAAATCAGATATCTTTATATTTTACAGGAACTCCAAACGTTGTGTGCAGATTGGTTACAAATATCTTGCGACCTACTAACTGTACAGCACTTTCTAGGATCGAGGTTATCATTTATCGGGCAGAGGAGTTTAAATTACCTCCGCAGCTGTTGCGACACAGTCGATGTGATGAGGGGTATTTCACAAACCACGTGAGATTTCCAAGTGATATATGGTCAGCCAGTTAACACCTGGGCACACGGGCATATAGTTGTGGCATCGTACCTCTTGTGAGTCTATCACGAGTTGAATGGTGTGGGTTTCAACTACTAGCCGGGTTGAGGGTCCTTGAGTTTCTCACTGCCGATGATTCTTAATAGGACTGAAGGAGTTGTACAATGCCACTAGGCTTTGACATTCGGTGGCTCTAATTCTGAGATGAAATCATTACTAAACTAATGAGGAATGCTTCGTGGTTGATGCTATACTCGGTTAGTGACCAGTCTGCGCATTTTCCTTTGAAGATTGCATTAGAGAACAAATGAGGCCCCACAAAAAAAGTTAAATTCTAATCTATTGTTCTTATCCACTGCAAGGTAGAGGAGACGGGTGCTGGAAGAACGCCCATAATATTTTGCTATAATGCAGTGCCTGATCACCGGTGAATGCGACCAAGTAAGACGGAGAATGACATCTAAAGGGGATTCGCTTCTCATCAAACACGAGCTAGGCGCTGACAAGCCATCAAGCACGAAATAACTATCTCATCCGCTCTGGGGTGTTAAAAATGAACAATGCAAAGCTTCCACTTGAATCCTTCTGGAATTTCTTCTATTAGGAAAGAAATAATAAAGAAACACCGCAAGGTGTTTTCCTAATTCCGTTACTAAACTTCACCGTGTATCGAAAGCGGGGATGGAGCTTGTGCACCTGACCAGACAATATTCGCATACGTCATTAGTAGAAAATGCTGTCGCAGTAGATGCACCTGTTTCTAAAAACTTAGGACTCTGGCTCGGTTATTACTCGTGAAAGGTGAGAAATATGGAGTAAATTACTTGAATATTTGAGGACTGTTTTCCATTTTCCTTTCGTGACTTTAAGGAATTTATTTTGCTTATTAGACTATTTGCCTTATTTTGATGACTTCAAACAAGTTGAACCATCGTCGACGTAGAAAAAACAGCTTTCATAGTTTTAAAAGACCTTGGCCCTTGTAAATTTGCTGTTGGTGTTTCAGCTTCATTCTGTGCCGTGTACATTCCTATCTGCGTGGAACTGAGAAAGAAGTTTCTCTGATCCCCGGACAGCAACATTTGCGTGGATAAAATGACCCCTTTTCTACTCTGATGTTGTTTTCAAAGTGTAATAAACACGCCTTCTGAAATGACTTCTCATAAGTTAAAGAGACACAACTCAAAGGTGAGTCTGATTCTCTGGAGTAGTCTGGCTTCATGGAAACAAAAATGACTAGTAGCTAGCGGGCGTGGAGGTAACCCGGGCCACGGCTGAAGGGTTGACCACCGGGTACCTATATGTTTGATCGTTACAAGAGGGCAAAATGCCCACTAAATTGAATTAAGGAACACGTGTTTTATGGACACAAGAACTGCAGAAGAGTATGGTTATTTTGACTAACGAATCGACCACGCCGTTGCTTTCTAGTGTTATATCAAGGGGTAAATTTTGTCCTATTGGGTGACGTCCAGCCCAGACGTTAGGTAGTGTCTGTCGTGAAATGTGCATTGTCCCGCTTTTTATCCAAAATATTGCTGTTATGCCCCCCTCTTACTTGGTGTTTGTTCGGGAACTTTCATTCTTCGTTTCACATGCCTTCAGGTATTTCGCGTGCATAAGCACGTATGACCAAAGACGGTACAATGAAATTGCTCACTTTATTGTGCCAAACCAGATAATCCAGTTGAATGGTATTAGGGCAGTGTGATACCATTAATATTGCAGAACCTGTTTTGTCCCAAATGCATTTCAACTAATCTAACTCGCATGAGATGCCGTGACCTTTTTCCAGCATTCCTTGATAAAGTAAAACGTGAGTCGGTGAATGCGATTAAAATGTAGAAAGAACCTTCACTTAGGATGAGCTCATTTTTTAGTGCTGAGTCCAAAGTCTTACCCTGTACTGAATAAACGAGAAGCGGTATGAAGCCGGCTCATCCGCAATGCATATCTCATGGATTATCACCTAGTCTAAAATTAAGAACATTTTTGTGTAAGTGGAACAGTTTCCTTCAAACAAAAGGGGTTTTTGATCAGAGATGTCAAATACCTGGACATGCTCACACCAACTTGCACAATCCGCACCTAATTAGGTGGTGACGTGCCGGCATAGGTGTTTTTATATACCTTGCTAAATTACCAACGTTACTTTAACGGTGCATATATCGGGATATCACACGAGATAACAGATCGTTCAAAGTCTGTTTAGCATTCATTTTTCATAAGTCCGCCCAGGATTTCTGCTGCGTTGTCTGCTTCACTCACTGCTGAGTGGCTGGTTGAATTCCTTCATTTCACTTGTTCAAACCTTTTCTACAAACTGTTGTTTTTGCGTTTCGGTCAGTCATTTTGCGATCTGGTTGGTGCATTTTGGTTCGCTTCCCTCTGCCGTTATGCTATTCTTGAGGTAAATCTGTGAATAATGGAATACCGTGCTCCTCAAATCAGAACACTTCATTTGTTTTTTTAATATAACAACTAAAGTAAATGAGGTCGTTCGAGCAGTCGCTGAATAAACAATGCGCCAATCCAAACAATGAGGTGATTTCAAGCGGAAGCATTTCGCAACAGCTGTTTGCGCTGCTGTGTGCGAACAGAAATCGGTCACTTTTAGGCAGCCAACAGAATCTGCCTTGGTTTTTTATCTAGGACTGTTAGGGATGAGCTTTTACTTCCCGCTTGTAAATTCGTCTGATGTAAATTACCGTGTACACGGTGTTGTTTGTTGCGTATTTGTGGGCATGGGAGGCTTTAACTGCCGCAAAAGTCTTCTGCATTATTCCCCTCTCTCCTATATCAGGCGTTCTGAAGTGCATGAAAAGTAAGCTCTTGTTTAATTGTGTGAAATTGAAGAAGCCAGTCAGCTCACTCAGATTTTGCAAAATTCATTGAGCGCAAGTTAAGGTCACGGATGTTTCTTGACAGTAGCACGAATTTCAAAAACATTTCAATGATTCTTTGTTATTCTGGTCCCATAAAACTCATTCGTAGTGTTGCTGGCAAGGTGCCTGCTCAATTTCAAATCAGCTAGTCATGATCCTCTTTTCTCAAAAATATTTCACACGCAGTTACTTGCTTAGCAGCACATTTCCATTGTCACGATTTGGTAGTTCTGTGCTTGGTTCCAAAAAGGAGTTCCAGAGCGGCATCTTTTAAATCTTGAGTGTTAGCATTATTTCAATGGAACCCATGCACATAATTAGAAGTTTTTTACCAAATATGAGTTTACTTCGTCCAGTCAGTCAGCACTGCTATCAATATAGCGAACCCTGTATGCTATGCAGGTGACATGTCTGGATTCTTGAACGAGGTTCCTCGCACTCTCTGTAAAAATTGGATCCGGCCGGTTCGGTCAGTTTGACCTAATGGTCGGAAATCGCGTCCGAAACGCGTTCTCTAAAGATTGAGTGGCCAGGATTTCGGCCGCAGACAGGTTTCAATAACTGTTACATCCTCATTAGATCCTTGAAAGTCATGCAACTCGAAAGCGAGCCATAGAGATAGCCTCTATACGCAAGGATCCGGAGTTTTGACAGATATACTTGTCAGATATTTTCGTGTAGTTTTCACTCTACGGAAACCGTCTTTTGCTCTACACCACCAGTATACGTCAAGTGCCGACCGGAAATTCCGAATGGGATACCAGCTGTTCATCAAGTTCGTGTATGGAGATTTCTGTCACTCTGATTATCGAAATGAATGACCGCTTGTTGAATTGTTTCGTACGGCACGGTGAAGTATTTCTTTCGTTGTGTGCACAGCTTTCTCCAGACTATTCTGAAACACTTTTGATGGCACAAATCATGAAGTCCCCGTGAAAAGACCGTTTAATCCTGTCACATTATCCATGTTCACCTGCGTTTTCCTTGGTTAGATAGTGGGAACTGCTGCTTCCCAAATTTTTGACGATCTCAATGCCTTGCCTGACTGAATGGGAGATTGTTGCCTTTCAATGCATCAAATTGCAGTAATTGTTAGCTTGGGGATAGAAAATAGCAAGAATTTCTTCCCAATTTGCTCGTGTATGAATCCAACTCTTAGTTACCTTTCGATCACTCGTGATTTATTCTATACGCACTGTGGTTAACGGAAGAATTGGACAGTCTTCTGTCACCACTCTGATAAACACTCCGTTGTCTACGACACGTTCAAAGTCATTCAGCATTAAGATATATCTATCCACTTTTACGAGGTGACAACTACAGACATACAAGATGAACTGGGTTGCGTGTAACCGGACATACGAAAACAGACCAAAGTCTGTCACATTTAGAGGCGAGCAGCAAAAGTGCAGAAGCGTACAAAAATCTACTTTAAAGCGGTACTTTTTAGGAGAGTTGAGCCTATTTCAAGCCTAGTTCTTAGAACATGTGGTTACTCCGTCTAAGAATAGTCACCTTACGGGACAAAATAAATTGTATTATTTTCTGGTAGACCCGTCTAAACAGGATCGCCCGATGGGCGTGAACCCGTGGCAACTATTTACTAAATTGTCTCTCTTATTAGAAGGAATTTTGCTGGGGGTGGTCAACTTGTGTTGCAAATCGTACCCTATAGAAGCTAAATTGTATAAATTTCAGCTACTTGCCCTCAATTACCTTCATTTTCCATTTCCGTTTGCTCCATGTGGAAACCTCCCCGATGCTACACTGTACGCAGTCAAGTGCGAAATAATCAACGGAGCCCAAATCAGTGTAGTTTGTGAAGCAGTGACGCCAATCAAAACATATTTTTAGAGCAAAATTTACCTTGTGAAACTTGGCTCTGCCGGCGATGTGTTTCACTCGACACGGGAGGGGATAATTCCACGAATCAGAAGCTGCTTCACATATGGTTCTGAATGGCTTATTTCTGGTTATTAATGAAAAAAGGCACCTTTGTCACAGCCATTCTACCTTGAAATCAATATTTCTTTCTTATGGATATCTGCGCAGAGCAGCGTGATCTGTTTCACGGTATTTTTTCTAGAAGAACACATTTCTTTTCTTACAGCCGTCGGGATCCAGTCCAAAAGAGGTACGTCACTTTTCAGGCGTCAAACTATCTTAGTGTGCATCTACGTTAAGGCCAGAAAGTTTGCACCGACGACAAGAAGAAGGAATATATTATTTTTTTCCAGCAAAATGACGCGAATACGTTATTGATTATTTTCGAAAAACTAAAATTCTGCGAGGTGTTCAAAACAGTTTGTTCCTATGAAGCCCAAGTTGCTGCCTATGGACCTAGATAGAGGCATCACCGACTATTTTTTAGTAGTGCATCACGTTTTGTTTGCAGATTGGTCAATTCATCGTCACAAGAAACCAAAGGCCATTCAGTCATTCTAGTCAGTGTGCGAGTATATTATTGGAAAGTTTAGATGGCGAAGGTGGCGAACGTTTTCGGCCAGACCAAATGCCTGGCAAAATACACTTGTTTCTACATCAAGTTTGAGTTAACGGAAGACTCAGTCAAGTTCCACATCCACCTGGGATTCAGTTGAGTCTTCCTCTAACACCAGCTTCATCTAAAAATGAATGTCTTTTGTCAAGTGTGTAAAATTTGTTGTTCAGATAGAAAACAGGGCTGATACCCCGGGGTGTGTCTACCTGATCTGATTCGGAATTTTTTCGGAGAGCTTTTAGAAGCGTAGCTCCATTCTGTCAAGGAAGACAAACACCGGTTTCGTACAGATGTAGAGACTGTTCAATTCTCATACACTAAGGCTTGATTTCAGGGTATTTTATGTCAAGACTCCTCCCGTTAGTTCGGGCCTATCGGAATCCACAATGAAGATTGGGCACCACACTGTGCAGAGTACGGGCGCTCAATTGCTCAAGTAAACACGATGCGCTGGTTTCATTGAATTTGCTTTATGAACCACCACGACTATGCTGAGTTAAAGACCAACCGAAACACGTTTAACTTGTCTTCTGAATATAATATGAACTGCAAGACAGTCTGAGGTGTATTGCACGAAGGACCATCAGTTGTTTAACAGAACCATCTTTTCCTTGCTGATTTGCACTGTTCCCAGTCACGTCCCTAAAAGCAGACAACTACCAAGCCATATAGGAAACAAACTGGCCAGTATCATGGAAGCAACTATTTTGGGTCCGACTTAAACAGAGTTCTGCCCACACGCCTTGCTCGTTGGTCTCAGTGATAACAGCGGGGAGGTGACAGTCGATATCATCAGTGAAGAAAAAGGCTAAACCCAACAGAAATGGGCAGTGCGATGTCGGCCCATACGGCACGCCTGATCCTAATGTTACAACTCCAAGAACACGAAACGTGAGCGAAAGGACACGTCTGGGAATGGGAACTTTTGGATTTACTGATGGATACGCCTGATCCACCAGGGTTGAATATGTTTTTATTGGTCAGCTACTTTTGTCCGCTTGAAAGGGACAAGCGCAAAAACCTTTAGCTCGCTTTCAAGTTCTTGGTTCGGGAGCAGGCTTACCACCACAAGGATTCGCACAAAGGTGCATCCCAAAATTCTTTCAACTTGTTTCTAGATGCAGCGGGAACAACCATCAGAAGAAGTATTTCCACGCTCGAATTGCCGTTGTCTAACAAAGGTGTGCACTTCGAGCTTGAAGTTCTTATAATCGTGTGTTAGTTGGTTCATGGTAGGCAACCTCTTATGGTGTGGTCAAAAAGTGGTCTGAAGTAGACCCCATAGAGAAGCTGGAAATCCATACGAGTAATACGAAAGGAGTGGCATCAAATTACTCGTAGAACTACAAATGCCTTTTATGTCAATCTTTTATAGTGGAGAAAGGATGACATGTCTGACGTAAACCAGACACCTAAATCCTTTTTGATATCCATCATCGGCTTGAGATAAATTAATTTTGTGCTGGTAATATCAAGTTGGTGGCAGTGAGGTGATTTAAAGTGGTCTGTTTCAAAATGTTTTCTCTCACCTTGCACAGTATACTAGTGTGAATAAGGGTCCTGTAACTGTCGGGCGATAAGCGGTCACTAGGCTTGCAAACCTGCGTGACAATTGCTTCCTTCCAAACTGAGGGGGGAGTTAACATTCGCCGAGTGACTGAAGATAAACACCAGGCAGAACTGTTTGGCCAATGTGAGCAATGATTCCTTCAGACTCTTTTGATGGCCCCAGCCCGCTGAAGGGGTTGATCTCGCGCAAGAGTTGACGAATATTCTCCTCGGCAAAGGTAAAGATGATTGGAGGCCTTTCATATTTCTGTCTTGCCGAAATTCGACGTGATGAGTTTAGGCTCATCAACTGCCTGCCTACCGGATGGCGCCGGCCTAGCTAAAGTCGACGGTTGCCGCCAATCAAGGTGTCGTATGACAATTTCCAGTTGATTTGACACACTTCTGTCTAATGGATAGACAGTCGACAGTTGTCGGTGGTTTCGGTAAGCTCTTTTGGCACTTCAACGATGGGCCAGACATTGACATCATCCAGATGCCGGGCGGGGTTTGATGTGAATTTTTAGGAAGTCGGACGGGGAATTGGAATTTTAAGTCCACGTGGCTTGAACGGAACAGCATGTGTGGTGAATAAATTAGTGGATTCTGGTGACCCCCTCCAGGCGTCAGACTATTTTCTATTGTCACCCGTTGCTATGTCCAGACTATTTTATTTCATCACGCCAAAAAACGTATCCGTACCCAGCTTCTGATTTGTCTTAAAGTAACATTTAGTTCGCTTGCTTATACTCCCGACCTTCTGTCGAGTAAGATCAGGAAATGTTCATCGGCAAAGCGAGTGTAGACAGATCAGTAGTTTATGCCTCTGAAAAGACGAAATGAAAAAGTGTCAGGTAATGTGTATCCCGTGCGTTTTCCCGGTGAACAGAAGGCCGGGCATTATCACCATAATCTTACTGGACGGGATGCCAGTGTGCACATTTGTAGAAAAAATAAGATTTCACGATAACTGATCCGAATATTAACTTTGTCGCCAGTGGATTTTGATGCTGTTCACCTTGGTTGGACTGATGACTTGAGCAGCTTAGTACACCTTCACTTTTGTGATGAACTGTGCTGGTAACGAGATTATGAACTGTTGCGCGTCTTGAGGACGGCGACTTTGATCGCCACACGAAGGAACTCGTTGAGATAAATGATCTACCACGATGTGCAGCGCGTAGCTAATGAAGCACAAGTTAGGTATTTGCAAGATCGGCAAAAGTGGCTTGGGACATGAGACAAAATATGAAGGGCAAAAACACCCGTGGTTTCTTTCAAGCAAATTATTCATTGTTTTGTGCAGCTTCGAATGATTTTTAACAAACTCACCTGGACTTTTCGAACATGCGATATTATCCAGACGCCGATGTTTGCGTTGAGCTATTCTATTTTGCTACGTTAAGCTTTACTTGAAATGCTGTGAAAACAAGTTTCAATTTGAGAAGCAACTACAAAGTCAAAGCCCATTCTGTCTGATGTCAACTGGGCTTCACGTTACCAATATTCTGCTTTCTTGCCTCCACCTTGTGATTGACTGGCATGCATGGAATCATTTCAGTCTTCACTTTCATGCGGTTGTTGGTTCTAGTTGGTGTTTTTGTTGCGCATTCTTTAGTGTCAATCGGACAAACTAGTTTTCAGATGGTCACCAAACATTTTCGGACGCACACCTACTCGCGTCTTCTGTTCTTATATGTATAAGTGTTTACTTCTCTATGAATATCTCAATATGGTTTTGGAACTTGGTAGAAGTTTTTCACGACTGTCCGGTTTGAACAGCTGCCCTACAACAACCGGCTCGATTGCTCCGGTCAGTCACCAACAAGTGAGATTGGCAATGGATTTTTGTTTTGCAAGGCGAGCTTGTCATATCACCAACGTAATATGAATTTAGCTGAATTCATGGACCGGTCGATCAGGACAGAGGCGGAGAATAATTAGGGGAGAGGTGCAGCATAGTAACTCATTTGGACGCCACTGCATGCTCAGACGAGCCAGCAGGATGCAAACCGTATGCTCCTACCAAGGAGAGCTGCAACCATTGAATTACGGCACAGAAATCGGAGAGTAAAGGTGATTAACTTGCCCTAACGTTTGTAAACCTGAACAGAGTTCGTCATAGAAAACTGTGTTTTATGTAGTGTACGATGGTATGAAGTTTGCGATCATGCCTGGCCTGAAAAATCAAGGTGGATTTGTTATATCACGATTAATAGTGCAACGAACAAATGCTCGAAAACAATAGGCCAGACCCTCCGAGTTTACGCACAGAACAGGCAGTTCTTTTCTATCAAACAGAGTTACTAATCTAAACCAACATTTCCGTGTAATTAGGTAAGCCAAATAGCGTCCCCTTATGTTATTCTGACACCTTGCAACACCCAACGTACTTTCCAAACATCTTCGTTAGAAGTTTTATCCAGCGTTCGAATGTGAATTCGATGACGACTGTATCTTCTTCATGCACTGTGGTTTCCTTTTTTCATGTACGATGAAGACCGTCATCTTCCTCAGAGGATGAGGAATAACGTAATATCTACGGGACTGAAGGTCCTCCCAACAAGTTCTACTAACTCAAGACTAAGTCTAACACGAGCTTGTCGCTCTGGTCTCTCCTAGGGTGTGGCCTGCGCTCAGAGCGATCAAGCTGAGACATTTTACATTACCGACATCATGGAACTTTCGCGCTCTCCAGTCGAAAATATACTAACTTACGCGCTTACTCAATTTATCATTAAATCCAATTTGCATTGATTTTGTCGCAGGAAACAGGGTTGTGAAGCAGTTGCGGGTGATTTCGGGTGAGTTAGCTAGTAGATATAACGGCTAGTGATTAGAATTAGGTGTTTAGTGTCGAACCCAGGTGACAGCAATTTGGGACTGTGAAGAGTTTTTGTCCATCGTGAGCACACGAAGTTCATCCCTCGAAGTGCTTTCTGATATAAAGTTCATGGGACGTTTGCTCAGAATTCTCAAATGGTAAAATGCCAGCTCCGTTCCATTGCAGAATCCCCAAACCAGCATAATTTCCGAGATCATTACCTAATGTGAACACCAACTTGGTTAGAAATTTATTTTAGATTTCACGTGTGTGTTGCCGTGAGTGGAACCTTGGTTGAATCTCTCTTGGCAAAAAATTCGCCACATAATATGCATCTCACATGCGACTTCAATATCCGGTGGATAAGATGCATCATCCCTTGTAGTTATCTTGCTTGGATTTTATCATCCTTTCATAAAACAACATCTCCGTCTAATGTGGGCGGAGTTTTTATCAACTTTGGTCCCTAAAATTCCGATTGGAGTAGACTTCTGGCGCAGGGCGAGAATTTCTTTCATGGCCTAATTTCCCTTTGAATGTTCGCTAAAAAGTTCATTTCTTTGAATATAGTGGGTAATCTTGATCGAATTTGAAAGCTTCAAAGTCAAGGAACTCAAATTTCACTTTTAACCATCCAGCAATTTTACTACGGTTTATTTTTACTTACTTGGCGTTGAAAACACTAGCGGTGCAGTCGATAGTCCGTGGGTTGTCGAAATCACCACTGTTCAGCCAACTGCCATATTCTTACCCTTCGGAAAAGTTGGGCGGAGAAAATAAGGGAGAAGATGAGGCAAAACGAAATTTCCGGGTTCATCGTTGATGGCCGAAGCTCAGACGAAACCCTCTCGATCAGGATACGGAGACGTATATTTATACTAAAAGCATCTACGCAGGTCCTCCGAGTATTATTACTAGGTGTTTGAGTCCGAATGGTGCACTTGAAGATGTGTGACTAGCGCAGTAGAGAATCACGCGGTTTCAAACGCAGATTCTGTGAGAAATGAACTCATCCCGCTGCTGCGCAATGATCGTTTCGGCAGACCATTGAACTTGCCTGGATCTACCTGATCCCCCTGGATGGGAATCCTCATCAGGTGCTGCCTTAAGAGGCTTTCGACTAAGGCCTCTATAAGGAAATCAAACGATTCCCTTAGTAGAAACCGATGAACGCCCCACCGCGCGCTTTAACTTGTTTGGCTTTACCACGGTACTCAGTGTTTACTGACTGTCTTCAGTGCCGTGTTAATATAGATAAGCGGCCGGGAGTGTGTTACATGCAGCCGACAGCGCTGTCGTCCATTTACGTTACAAAAATCCATAGTACGTCAAATTTCGGAGTCCGCGTTGGGAATGATTTAAGACGACTACAAAGCAGGTCCTTGACTTGTACCGCATTCGTCCGCAAGGGCAGCCGACAACTTCTGCCGAGTAAACTCCGGCTTTCGGTAATAATTTTTTTGTAGCGCGCGTTCCCTAATAAATGAGTGAAGACCTGGAAACGCCTTATGCTAACATTTGAAGCCTTCACGAGCGCGCGATTAAGACAACGAATGCATCCATCGTAGATCAGTGCGATGGGAATGCCAGGTGATACACAGTAAAGATCTGATAGTGCCAACAATTAAATGGTCTACCACTTTCTTGAAGTCGGGGGGGGGTGTAAAGCGGGAGGGATTAGGCTGACGATTCTCCACCCGTTGGACGTTTACAAGACACGACCGGAGCAGAAAGTATATTCAAGATCTTGATCTATTAGATGTCAAACGAAGCCCCGAAGTTTTTCTAGCTCCAAGATGTTAACACCATTGAAGCTGTTTGGAAGAGCTTTATTATATGCAACAACACCAGACACTCGATCTCAAAATAACTCTGCTGAACATGTGGTGAACCATTAATAAGCATAGAGAACGAAGGTTATGGACGAACAATTTTGATGCGTCGTTATATATATATACATAATATAATGATAATGCTATGATAATATTACTATAATGATAACTATGCAATTATAAAATTTGTTGAGGTTACCAAGAACACATACAGGAGAGAAACTGACCAAAAACTCAGCTATAGACTTGAGCAGGGCGATCCGACACACCTACAGTATCACTGTTTAATCTCAGGTTCCTCCCTCCAAAAATCTTGGTGTAGTTCTTTAACAACCAGAATATCATGACCGTTGGGAACTCGCCCAGGCATTTCTCAGGGTCACATAAATTCCCAAACCCCCTTCGGATATTGCACGAATACATGGGGTTAGTTGGATTCAATTGGATGCATGGGGCGCAATTTTTACCCACCATCTTCTCACTACCATATCCCGTTTATCTTCGTTCTTCGACTTCGAAGAAATTCGTAAGTCTTCCTCACTGTATATGACCAAAGAAAAAAGTTGATGATTTTCTACAAAATGTGCCAATTCTGCCTTGATGTGAAAAAGAAAGTTCACTTATCTCAGGAGATGACCACCAACATCCGTAAATTATTTCGCTATCGCGCTCCCTCCTTAAGGGACATATTCCCCACATTCAGTTTTGTCACCTCCAGTTCGACGGTTCAGAGATGATCTCAACAGACGCGCATATAAATTTTGTTGGGACGAGAGACTCACCTGAATGCAGCTGAAATGGTCGTTTATGATGGTTTTCTTCCGCTAAATGTGCTACACAAGGTCGCTGTCTGCTTCTGTTGGTACAATTTAAAAATATTGCAATACATTGTACAGCAACAACACACATTTCGCAAGGTTGTTGAAAACCCTAAGACATGAAAACCAAAGGCAGGGATTCGAAATGGATGCGGGAAATAACCAATGCTGGAGAACTGGTGCGGTAGGGTGAGGAAAGTCTAAGGTCGTGGAGTTTTTATGTTAGCTGTGAAAATGGAAGGGATGGAGGATTTGGGTTTTCTATGCTGCCTGTTATTGAAGTCGGGGATAGAGTTTACGACGAACAAAGTCTGGGCAGCTCCTATATGTTTGCTCCCACTGAGGTAATGCGAAACTGAAAAATACATCTTCAAAACTCAGTTTCGACATGAAGCGTTCAAAATCAGCGATTTCTGTTCAGCTCCTATTTTGATGACAAACAGTTCGGAATGAGTCGGATGGGCCAATGCAACTGGCGGAGGATCTATAAACACAGATCGCTGCAGGATAGCTTAATTGAACGTATCGGATTTAGCCCCTAAGCTTAAACACAAGTTACAACATGCAATCGTGAAACCTTCCTGTGTTGGCAGGTTTTGCATAAGCATGGCAATAAATATTTGCTAAATTGATCCTGGGTATTAGGTCTAACAAACAAGGAAAGCGGCCGAGCCATCACGATGCGTTCAAGGGGGTTGATGAGAAATGAGACACTTTGTTGTTTCGGCGTTATGCAATACCCATAATGTTGCTAAAAGCTCGTCGCTAACCAACGACAGGTTCCGCCCTTCTTGAGTGTCCTTATCAGATAGGCTAAGCCACTGAGTTTTCGTCAACTGACCATCATAAACGAGAGCTTTGACCGAATTCAGTCAAAACGTGTTAGGTGTGCAAATGTGAGCATTTGCTGAAATCCTTTTGTTCAGTTTGAACCTAAGGTTAACGGGAACTCGGGGACTGAACCTTTCTGATGAGCCTCAAGAAAGTCAAAACCGGTCGGGGGCTGAGAAGCGTCTTCAACCGCCTTATGAATAGTGTGTTACATCTGAACAAAAAGGCATTGCGATATCTTCAATATCGTGCCAACTGAAACTTGTAAGTTGAACCATTCGTCGAATGTCAATACTGTGAGTGATTACATTATCGTCTGATTTATCTGTTGACGTAAAAATCAGATTGTTTTTCCTTGTCTCATCTAATATTTGGGCCACTTGAAACACGTTTAACTCATTTTGGAGGGATGTTCAATTTGTGAGAGATTCAATTATAGTGCTCTGCTGCTGACTAAATGATGTTATCCAACTCTCGAATGGAGATTCCAGGGATATTGTCTCAGCTGGAATCGCACGTTTTTCGTTTTAAACATAAGTCAGGATGGTTCTCTTGAAATAGAGGGCCAGTGGCTACGTTAGCTTGAGTAATAAGAAGTGTGGGTCGAACCATACTCTTGGTTCGTTCTCTGAGAGAAAAGGAATGCTAACGCAAAACTCGGTTGTAGCTTTCCATATACCTCTTCCTGGAGCAGCAATGAATGTTTTGTTCTTTGGAAGGTTTCACTTCAAACAAGGCCATAAGATGCGTGTCTGCGAACCACCATACAGTTGTGCAAGTGGTAAGGAAATGAAACTGTCATCAAGTTGATTCGACGTCAGGAGGACGATAAAATGTTTGCTGATACTTGTGTTCTGGAATGTATCCTGGCTCAACTTTTGAAAAATTGTTATAGCAAGTGCACTTACCTGCGTGAAATATCTGTGTTTTTAGGCGAATAAGCTTTGTTCCACTGCTTTTCAGTGTTCATTTTGTTTTCAGCTGCGCGCCCCAACCAACAGTGAACGACAACGTCCGAAATCTTTTATTTGCTCTGCGACGGTTTTTTACCTAACACAATCGAAAGACCACATTTCGAAAGACCTCAATATTTTACCAAGCGTTGAGAAAATGTTGTGAGCCATCTCGGAGCACACACTAAGGGCCAGTTGCCGTTTGTGGATGGGTAGAACCTGGTTCATATGGTTCCATCCGAACCCCTTCTTACAGGCGGATTGTTAGCAGCTCCTCTATTGAGGTACCACACTAGCCAGATCAATTTGTACCGCTGAATGTGGTGGCGGAAGCTGTTCCCTTGATTGGCGCTTAGTCATATGAGGGCATGTTTCATTCGTAATGCAGAAAACTGAAAATCGGCCAAACTGTTTCGCTGCTCGATATGTCTCAGAATGAGAACACTGAGTAGACAAATGATGCTCCATTTTGGAAACAATTGACACCTCATGTAGCCTATATCTACACACTCCTGGTGCCCAAAATTCTGAGTTTCTCGAGGTTGTCGCCAACTTGCCTTTCAATGGAAAACTATTTCATCACTGTCAGTTCTTTCCCTTCCTCACTCTATGAGGTGTGTTCTGCCTAGTGATGCTCACTCCTCCTGTGTGAGTCAAGAGTCTTCCCCCATCCTTATATGTTATAAGGATGAATCAGCTTGATAGAGTTACGCGGGCTATTCACGCACAAGTTGTTTGCAGCTATTTTCTGTTACGGCCATGGCCAAGTTTCAATTCCCTGAAACCTGTTTTGTTGTGTGATAAAGTCTCAAAGGATATTTATTCAGAAAAAATAATATGTAGATCTCAACTTTTGTTTGCACGAAATGTTAGTCAAATCACGTGAGTGATACCTTTATACATATGTTGTCTCGTAAGCTTTTTATAACAGTGAGTTAATAGCGTTCCAAGGGAAACTGGTCCATTTTACCGCAAGCACGGGTGTTTACCTCGCAACTTTTCACATGGTTGGCTTAAGTTGGATCATTTCGTGTGGTTTGAGCAACCGCGTTTGACAGGCACTAAGCAGCAAAGCTAGTTGCATGGTGCCATAATCCATAGTGAAAATCTTCCTCGCAGCAATTTTTTAACCGAGACGACATTCCACAGTATGAAACACTGCTGCTCTAATCTGGGAAGCGACCAATTTACGATTAGTTTTTAAACTCACTTTCTCATCACCGGTACTTCCTTTTCAAATCCTGACTTCTAATTTGTCACGTGACACAAACACATCTATACTGTACTGCTAAAATCACATGGCACCCTAACCCTAACCCTTCGTTCATCAGTGATTGTTACGATGAAATGCTACCCGAAACCTTGCGAGGACGGGGTTTTCACCATGCGCATCCCAATAACTGGATAAACGTCATACAAAATCCATTTTCGAATGAGCCACCTTAATAGCCATCACCCCATCAAGGAAAAACTATTACGGGCACTGGATTTTTATTGTGTTGTAATCCGTTCTAGAAGAAACAAATTCCTTCCACCAAACCAAAACATCTTCCGACACCATGAAATGGCTGTTTCATTATTGTTGACAGTAAGGCACAAATGAATTGTCCATATCTTTGGCTCAGAACCAGCACGTGAGTTTACATTGTTACACCGGATCACAGTCATATCTTTCCGTTACTCACTGTACAGCGTGAGTTCTGCCTAGTGATACTCACCCTTCCTGTGTGAGTCGATAGTCTTTCCTCATTCTTATGAGCTTTAAAGAGGACTCAGCTTGAAGCTCTTGACAAAGATACGCGGACTATTCACGCACAAGTTGTTTGCAGATATTTTCTATTACGGCCATGGCCAAGTTTCAATTCCCTGAAACCTGTTTTGTTGTATGATAAAGTCTCAAAGGATACTTATTCAGAAAAGAATATGTAGATCTCAACTTTTGTTTGCACGAAATGCTAGTCAAATCACGTGAGTGTTACGTTTGTATATATCTTGCCCCACATACATTTTGTAACAGTGAGTTGGTAGGGTTCCAAAGAAGCTGGCCCATTATGACGCAAACAGAGGTGTTGACCTCGTAAATTTCCAAATAGTTAGCTTACGATGGCTGGTTTTGGGCGGTTTCCGAGCAGCCGAGCTTAACAGGAACTTAGCAGCAAAGCTATTTGCATAGTGCCACAATCCATAGCGAAATTCTTCCTCAAAGCAACCACCCCCCTCTCAGTGGCAATTTGTGTGCAACTGTTTTAACTGAGAAGATTGCCCTAATCTGGTGAGTGACCAATTTACGATCAGTTTTTAAACGCATTATCTCACCACCGGTACTACGTTTTCCACTACTGATTTCTGATTTTTCACATCATAGAAACATGACTATATTGTTCAGCTAAAATCACACCTTACTACTAGCATGAGCGATCGAGAAATCTACAAACTCAATGGCAATCAGATGTGTTCAATCACTTTGTATTAACGTTGTAACATCATTCGTTCATCACTGACTATTATCATGAAATACTACCCCAACCCATGCGACGACAAAGGTTTTTACCATGTGCATTCAAGTGGCTGGCTTAACTTTATACAAAACCTATTTTCGTGTTAAACACCGTAAAAAAATCAACCCACCAAGGATAAAATATTACGGGCACCAGACCATTGCTGTGTTCTTATCCTTTCTAGAAGAACCAAATTACTTCCATCAAACCAAAACAGTTTTCGACACCATGAAATGGATGTTTCCTTATTGTTGACAGTAAGGCTCAAATGAATTGTCCACATCTTTGACTCAGACCCAGTAGTTGACTCTACGTTGTTAATTTCAATTGAACGGCATATAACTGTAAAAAGGGATGAAGTAGCGTGGATCCAAGCAAAATCTCCGCAGCTTCCAATGTTGACCTCGCCGAAACAGCACTCCTTGTCGGAATTGAAACCCCGAGTACCTGACGTGTGAGGACAGTGTAGTAACTCAAACCCTAGGGGGACGCTGGAGATATTTAAATAGGTTATTGGAGATTTTTTGTTCTGTCAGTGAAGCAAACGCATTGTACAACTGTTGCTTCCGTTTTGGAATCGTCAGCAGTGCGTATCGCAATAAACTTATATAGAGATTAGAACCTGCAACTTCCGGTCCAGCGGTTGAATACATTTTGATCTTTTGATCATGAGTCGCTCACCAGCGGTTTGATCAACTCTCACTCTGTCAGACTTAACCAAACCAATGCTTGAATAACTTAAAATCAACTAACGTGGCCACATATTGTCTGGCCAATGGAGTTAGGATTTCTCAAAAGAATAGTGAAATTTTCCTTCCATGAGCTGCAACTTGGTTCATGGTAGTCAGAAAAATATTGAATGGTCGGGCGCTGGTGGCAAACAAGACTGAAACTCTTATTCCGCTC
>SJOL01000802.1:3212-36547 GCA_004794785.1 Opisthorchis felineus | reverse complement strand
ATACCCCGGTAACGGGACAATATTGAGCCGATCATGCAGAGCCGCCGTTTGCAGGGGGAGGCGCGAGAATGCAGAAGCAAACACTCGAGAGAGAGAATGGATGCAAGCAGAACTGAGAATGATGATGTTCAATTTACAAACTAGCCATTGATTAATTTGCTTTCCGAAAAGCAGGTGAGAACTGGATGTCTTTATGTATCAGAAGAAGTTAGAATGTTTGAATCAAAGTCGTGCCAGTCTGAAGACTGAACGCACATTGCGCTCAAAGTTCTGGATTCTCAAGCCTAACCTTTATTCTCGGTTTGCTGTAGAACTTCATTAATGAAACACCAGGAAATGCCAACCCCGTTTTACTGTATTTTGATCAGCTTCATCTGGCCGGCTCATTTAACACTTATAAAATCATCCTCTCTGGCAGCTTTGGATGTATGTAGTTTTTTGTATAAAATATATTTTTAAGATACAGAAATTTGTAAACGCGGTGGACCCAAATGCTCTAAAATTTGACAAAGTCTTCTCACGCATGATGTACTCAGTTGCTAGGACCCCCTGAACGGCTCACTACCACCCGAACTTTCTTCAGGATTCATCAGATAGGACTACAATTGCGAGATTTTCAGCCCCACTTCTTACTGAAACACTAAATTTGGTCAACAAAGATTGATGAATAATGTGGAGCTGTGCCTTCCTGATGAGTGGTTTCTTTCCGCGGTAGCTTCTGCTGGAGCTCCGAAAACTGACCGTGCTGAAAAACCTTTGTGCAGTAGAGGCAACTAAAAAATAGTGCGTCAGCCATTCTGGAGATTCTGTGGACTACCTAGGTAACACAAGTTTAGTCTTAAAACGAGCGTTTGCCTCGAAACGGAAGAAAAGTTCTGTTGCACCGGTGTTTGTTTCTGTACTGCCCCATGCCTTGGTTTTATGAATATTGCTTTGTAGAGTTCACCCAAAGTGCTGCGTTCCGAAGGATGTCACCTCTAGCTTTTTCCTGATATCCCACCGAACGATACGGACGAAAGACAATCAGCAACATACCCACATTATTACTAGCTGGGCGTAGACCAGGAGAGTTTAGAGTATGGAGACAAACATGCTGACTTCTTACGCGTCATCGTATCGGACGTGGACATTCAAAGTAAGCGCGCTTTCAATGTGGAATACGGGCGCTGTGATCAGCAACAACGTTTCATCAGAAGCACCTGTCACAACCAGGACGCTGAGGAACTACTTGCTATTACGGACATCTAGAATGTGTGCCTGCGTCGTCTAAGGATTTGGAAAGCTACCACGACAACCATGTTGGTTATCTAATTGAAAACTGAAAACAAAAAGCGCAAATTTGTGAAGCTTACTCTTCCCCCCTATTGAAACACTGGGAGTGTCCATCTTGCGGAAGTAGCGATTCCTGCGTGGCCTTTATTTGTCGCCAACAGCGAAGCTTTCCTCCTTCTGTCTAACAAGGAAGCGCTCTGGTAAAGATTGTATTTCAGGCGTGATGAAATAAAGGTTTCATGGCTGAATCAGGGCCTACATCCGCTTGTGGCAGCGTATTTAGCACTAATCTCTGAGCCCAGATGCTTCACGGTATAGCATGTCTTATCGTGTGTAAAGCTGACACGTTATTACGATTTTTCGTCTCTTCTTTGAACACAACGCAGAATAGTAAGTTTGTTTGTATGATGTGATACATGTGATACATATGATGTATACTTTCGTAACTCCTTGACAGGCTTGAAGCTCCATACGTAACATAATCTCCATCGCAAACAGTAAAAATGCTAACAGGAAATCTGGAAATGACTGAGGTTGCAAATTTCCAATTTGCTTTCCTTTAGTTTGGTTAGCACAGAAAGCGGTAAATCTAGTCAGAAACTGCCAGGACAGGTCACCTCAGCACAGGGCGAAGCAAATGTTAACAACTATCTTATTGGTGATTCTACATCAGGAAAAACTTTTGTAGCATGATGCAAAAGCAGTGGAAGTAGATATTTAAAGGGTTGTACGACAGCGTGTGGCGTCTAAAATGTATCCGCTAACTACTGAGTGACAATCATAAAGTACTGATTCACGTGGTATTCAGTCATCCAGGGCTGTAGATGGGAAAACCTAAGTCGAATGATATTTGTATGGCAGTAGCAGTTTCTCTAAAGCAGGGTCTGCCTCTTTGCTCACAAGGCCGCTGGGTGCCGGTTAAGAACCTTGCATGCCGAAAGCGAATTTAGGCAACCATCATCAACATCCCTTCATGAATATCTAACCCACACAATATTATGCAGCATTTGTACTAAGACCCGAATTCGGACCGGTGTTTCTGGATGACTGGAGAATAAGTCAGTTTCTGGGAACTGAAATGCGAGTTGATTGTTTGCAGACTTATGCAGCTGAGTCGATCTTAACAGATACATTTCACGATTTCCGGTTTGTCATTTTAGATGTAAGAGGACCAGAAACTTTGGTGGTGTGAGCTCCGCACCGTTTTATTCTAGCACCACGGTTACCAAATAACGTTTTCCATCTGTACCACAATTCGACTTTTCAAATATATCTGACTAATTCGGCCCTTTTTGGGAAGCCATTTAGCCGAACACAGTTTCACCTGGAATCGGATGGTGTGTCTGATTTCAGCGTTTCTGCGGTCAGACGGCATCTGTCATAAGGCCTAGCAAGCCACAGTCCCTCCAGAAATTTCATGTTTGAGTGAGGCATTTTTGCATCGTACTGCAAACGGCGGATCCACCTTTAAGTAGCACTATGGATATTGGTTCCAAGTAGCCGTTACTACCCGATATCCAACCGTCCAGCGGGTGTTCCAGACCCATCACTGCAAGGTTTGTTTGAATTTCGGGCCCACTAGCTTTGTGTGTGCGAGTTTTGTGCAGACCTAAAAAGCCCTGGTATTCTAGAATGAGCAGCAGGTAACTGTCAATCCACCCCACGGGTAGCTAAGGACAGTGTAGTCTATTTAGATTCAGGGCTGCTTTGTCGCTCGGCAACAAGTTACCAACTGGTTTCCGCAGTTCCGAAAATTGTAACTGCAACGGAGCACTCTGTGATCGGCGCATAACTGCAGTAGGCGCTCTATATTGTTTGTATATCTAGTGTCCAACAAAAGGCGACCACCCATTTGGGCCGCGGCAGCGCTAAGCTTCCCTTCTTGAGAGCTCATATCACCAGCCTCCGCAATGAGCTATTAGGTTTCTGTAAATAAACACCTAGAGTGTTAATAAAACTGTCCTTATCGGATTCGAAGTCACAGACTGTCTGGGTGTAACGAGACGTTAGGCAGGGAGTGATTCACTCCGCATCCTTCAAACTTTCGCAGGCTTTGTCAAGAGAACCACGATGAGGGGACTACTGAGAGGTTTCCAGTCAAATAGAGACTCTTCTGCTCAAAGGTTCAGCGCATTAAACACGCGAGGACATCCAACCACAATTGCCTCCGCATTTACAGAGTTGTGCGGGCGAAAGTCGCAAACCATCGAGTTTGCGGTCAGTTTAATTATCCTTATCCTTGTTTCTGACAGACAGCATACACCAATGCGCATAGAATCCAGCGTATGAGCGAAATTGACTTGATGCCCTGCTTGCTTCAGTGTGTGAGCTAAGCGGCCAGCTTCCGAGTGTTGGAAACATACGTCAAGGTTATTTAAGTGCTGCTAAGAATCTGTAGCAAACTGTGACGCATGGCGAACAGTTCTAGTGTTGGGGCACGCGGAGAGATTACCTGAATTGGTTGGGGTGGGGTCAAAGCGGGAATACAATATTTTTGTAATAAGGGGGCGTCAGCACCAACCTGTTTTCGTTGGCTTCTCCTGATGTATGCAGGGATCAAGGCGACGCAACTTATGGCACCGTGCCACGACTAATGGGGAATGAAAATGCCTTTAGTTGTGACATTTATTGTAGTCCGCGGGGCAGGGTGATGTCAGACCGCGGGACTTAGGCAGGAAGATGATTAGGGTCGTCAGTTAAGACATTTGGTTCAAAAGCCTGGCCGAAGTGCAGAGGGCGGTGTTCCGTATACCGCCACTGGGGCCGTGCTTGAAGCTTTTAGGCCACAATTCGCCACACGTTTTCTGCACTCCAACCTGGAGGAAGTTTGTAAAAACCTGCAGCCACTAGCTGACACGGTATGACAAACCCTACTGGTGTCCAAATGGAACCTCGCAGTCGATCATGGGGGCACACAGACCAGCAAAACATAGTGAGCTCCGGCCTTTTTGCAGCGTGCTGTTAACCGTATGTATCTTTAAAGCCATGCTACTTTAATTCCCGTGAGAACGTCAAAACTAAGCAGTACTAAAACTCGTTGGATTGGACGGAAGGAGCAACTTGCCTAAGGCGGACCAGCTAGCCACATTACATGGGCTATTTTACTTAAGTTACGTACATTGCACCTGTAACGCTGATCGCTTTTCGCAGTACTATCCGCCGCTGTGGTGGATCCTCGTACGCTAAGAAGCGTTAGTGAATCTGATTGTCTGGCTAGTCTCCGGCTCTATTTTAGTGTTGTTTCGTTAGTTTGACAAGTTGGGACCGAAGTCGTAAAAACCACTGAACCCATTTTAGCCAGAATTTCACCCCGGGGCACCTCATAACATCCCTGAACTGGTGAAACTTCTAGGCGTCAAAACAACACTGCCCAATTTGGTGATTTAATAAGGAATTCAGCGGTCACCTAAACAAATTCGGTTGAAGGATCCCTTCCCATGCAGAGATATACTTTTCGTGAATCTCTGAAAACTCCTTGACAGATTTTGGAGCTTTGGGCTTTATCGAGTGGGCACGAACTCCGAGTATTTTACCGAGTATTTCAAAGGTGCTGTTTCAGTTGACTCAGAACGAATGTCCCAACATTAGCGTCCGTTGAGCTGTCGTTCAGAGAAGAAAACCAAAGAGCTGAACTGTTCCACGTTTATAAAAGTAAAGGGGAAATAACCACATTTTTCTTCACCAAACAATCAACCCATCATTGTCTTTACTAAACGGGATGTCGGGAAGGGATGCAAGTAAACTAGGCACTTTGGTGAGGTTCCTGTTTGAATCACTGAACAGTCCGGTGGAACACCTGCACTGTTCTGCTATTTCCCTACGATTTTCACGCGCAGACGAAGACATCCGGGTTCAGTGTCATAAACTTTCGAACATTTCAGACAAAACACGCATTGTATGCTATTTGAGAGATACCTGATGTGAACTACTCGGTTTTCTTAGAGAACGCAGAATGTTCAACCGGAACAATACGCTATATTATAAAAAGTTTGGAGCTAATTGAAAAGCCATCGGGGTGAAAATTGTTGGTTTTTAATCGCCCGAGCATTCAGGCTACCAAAAGAGGTTTTTAAAAATAGCTAAGAGGTTGAAACTAGCAAATACCACCCTTTAGGGACGAAATGAACTTAGGGTGTATGAACTAGTGTAAGGCATTAAAGCATGCCTGAAACTAATTCAGTTCGTTTTTGAATCAGTGGGTTATACCCAAGACCGATTTGGTAAATATTTTTATGATGGGTTGGAACTGGATTCCCGTACCCACCCAATATATTCTAGCATTTGCGTGCGACACTTTCGTCTAAACAAGGATAACAAGTTTTGAAACCATCTGGATCCATGTGTCAAACTTAGTGCGGAGTCAACTTCCAGTACACTTGCCTTGTCAAACTTGTCAGACATAATTTCACGGGGAAACTGAAGATCAATATATGTGAGAAGCCAAAGACCCTCAGATTATTTTGAAATGCACGTCTGCTCATCTGAAGTCGGTATACACTGGTATATTTTCGTTAATGTTTTTAGGGGTGCAAGGCACCTGTACAGAGAAGAAGTTGGTGGGGCAGTTGATGTAAGGAACTTACTTTGGGTTACTGGATGTATAGTTAGTTTGATTAGGCATCACTTGTGAAGGGCGTTGGTACCGGTGGCGATATCCAAAAGATAATGAATTTGAACTGACGTTGTTCTATAAAAATCAGAGATATCGGAGTTTATTGGAAGGATTCTCAACACATCTAATACAAGAGGAGCTTACCGGAAGATAAATGGTCTGCAATGGTGCAACTGAGGAATCGCCTCCCAGCGAATATAACCATGGACCGTGTCTACAAAACGAGGCGCATCTACTGCACCAAGGTCTATATAGGACAGAGGGCCGAGGAGCTTCACAAAATAGTTTAATAGTGCGGAAAAAAATTAAGTAGGCCGCCGGAAAACGCTGAGCAATATCGAGCGTTTTCAAAAGACAGAGCAATGGACTACACGCACTGGACACAAGGTAGGTTCGGAAAATGTTGAGGTTCTGAGGCGAGAACTACGGTCCACGTCAAAGAGATTGATAAGCGAGGCAGTGGCGATCGCCAAGCATCCCAGTGTTAATAGAATAGAAAATGTAGAACTGGTAAGAAGTGGGGATCTGTCTGGGATCAGTTGAACTGACAAGTGGTAGTGTGCCGTTTTCAGATGGAGAGGTCATCAACAGAAGTTACTTGGATATCTAGTGAACTGAGCCTCAACCAACTGTCTTCCAAACCCAACCAAATCGCTGTGGCACATAGAAACCCACACGGACCAACGAAATCCACCAATGGCACCCAAGTTGAATAAACAACTAAAGCAACTTGACCCGTTAGATTAACGAATCAAATCCAATCTAAAATAATCTGAAATTTCTCCATCCACCGAAAGATGCAGGCAACCACACCAAGCGACAACCACCGAGGTCTGAGGGGAAGTTATTGATCGATTCTCATTCTGCCCTAAAACATGGCCCATTGGTGAAGTGGTCACTGGTTTCGATGAGTCTCTTGTGTCAAAAGCGAAACGTTCCCGAATCTAGAGACTGCCGATTTTCTAACAAGCCTTTCTGAAACGAAAACCGCCGTATTGTTTGAATCATCAGCAATCATACAATATGATCGATTGCGAAACCTGAATATCTGTTCATATAACTGCAGGAGTCACTTGACTTTTGGCACTGGCTGACAACTGCATCTTCTCACGTGGGAGCTCTGGCAGATCCAAATGTCGTCGCAGACCCAATCTCACATCCGGCGTGCTAGAGCTTGCAGCTGGGGACGACAATTCGACGTCACCTGTCAAAACCTCGCGGAAATGGTTTTTGGCGTGGGTGTCCTTTACTCAAATGTCTTACGATATATGCTATGGTACACGCTGGTGGTAATGTTTACCCTTCAGCAACAGGGTTAAGCAACACGGAAAAGGCTGCAAAACAAATGGTCTGCAAGGCACCAAACGGTCGCAAAAGGGCGGGAGCCCGGTCAACTTACAAGGCATAAGCAAACTGCCCGTCTCATACGTCAGAGAAGAACGGCTGACAGGAGAGGATGGACAAACAGCTTCACACCAAAGCAAACAGTATGATATACCTTACAATGGTGAGCATGAAGCTATTCAGGAAGCTCATTTAAGGCAACGCTGCTGTCCATTCTAGTCATAAACTTCATTGCCTAACCACGGTGATCATGGAGGAATAGAGGAGGATTCCGAATAAAGTCAATGCAGAGTTGCTTCAGGTGTTGTAGGTCATACTGCCTCCAAAATCGGAACACTTCAAAAGCAAATATTTGATAAATGCGGACATGGCACCAAAGCATCATTATTCAAAATAAGTGCATCCGTCTTGTGAAGGCAGCTATTCCGGAAATAAGTACAACAAACAACCTCCGTAATCTCTAGTGCTGCTTGTGTTTTATCAGCCACTGTCAGGAAGTTCTGAAGAACGGTGAAACCCAGACAACAAACACATTACAGGCTCGTCCACGCGGTAACGAATGCCAAACAAATAATGACCCCGTTGCATCTCCTGAAAGAGGTGAGACAACTTGGATTACTTTTTTCAGTAGGCGGCAAATTCAAGTGATCCACCAGGTTTGTGACATTCCAGTTGCAACCAACTACATAGATGAGGGTCCTTAATTCTTCGTTTTGATCGGTAGCCGCCAGATCAGGATAAGTGCCTTGATACTTAGAGACAACGTACACCATTCCATACTCGTCTGATGACACGAAGCGTTGAAGGAATATTTTCCACACCACCTCTCTTGGGCCGAATATCAGACTGCCCCTGTATGAATGTCTGTCGGAAGTCGCTCACCAATAAGCTGCGAACTGTGCTTGGATGATTCAAGCAGAAGGGTACTGTTTGCCGGAATGGGATATAAAGACTGAGACAGTTTGTTGAAAATAAATCAGCACCACGATAAAGCTATTTGCAATTCGGTTGTACACGATTACCAGATTTGAATGAATATTATTTGCTATAGACATTTATGTCGCAGTTTATGTTACTTATATTGCCCCATCCATATGTGTACACCATCACGCGCAACATAGATTAACACAATGGCCCACAGGAAAGGACAACGTACAGTTGAAATGAATTGTCTAATTTCACGTGGAGCCCCACACACGTATGCTCTTTATTATTAGAGCCACCTTTCTGGCTCTAACCAAGGAATATAAGCGAGTTAAAATAAACTCCTTAAGTTCAAATATGGGACCCAATGTCGGTGATTGCATGATCCTAGGTCATTTTTCTAGACCGGTTTGGCGAACCTGAGAAGAGCTTTTCAAACTATGCAAACGATATCAATGAACATTTGGGACAAATTTATATATACCTCTGTTACTAAGCCGGCAGATTGCTTGGCCGACAAACAGGAGATCGTAATTCGTGTCCGAGTGCAGGAGTGACCTCTGACTTTCTTCCACATGCGTGGACCTCCAAATTCAAAAGGACACTGCGACGGAGCACCACGTCGTCACACTTGCTTTCCCTGTCGGTATTGTCGTTCAGTTACGTGCTGTCTGTGTTGTTTCGTAATTCGACACCTGAGCTGAAATACCCTACGCGCCTTGCTTTGTAAGTAGAGTAGAAGCTGACGTGTCATCCTTCATGAAGGTAGGTTTTCTCCTGTATAAAAGTTGCGACTTGATTTGTTGGTTCGGGGTTTTTAAAAGTTGCATTGAGCAGGATCGATTTTCTGCCTCGGGTTCATCACAAGAAGAAACGTGGAGTGAAAAGTGTACTTCATCTCACCGGACGTGTGATCAACATTTGCAGTCCCACAGATGTCAGGCTTGTAGACCTGTGTACGGTGTGATTTTTTGCTTCGAAAAACCGAAATAATTAAAACCCTTTTGCTTATACCGGTTTGTCCGTGTGGTTTATAGAAGACCTACGTCCTTCCACCCTACACAGTGATAAAGTCCCAAAACCCAGCAAAACAAAACAAATTGGTCTACGCAATAACGAGCACCGTCGCGAATGACTGGCGCGGTCTTGACAGAAGGCCGTCTCATCTTGTATGTATTCATTGGCTCTGCCGGTTAGCTGACCAACAAGTTCATCGTGAAAGACAACTCGTCTTCGCAGAAAACTTACCCAAATCTTCACAAGGTTGCTCATTAGGGGGTTCCATTGCATTTGCCCGATGAATAACCCTGCAACCGCGCTCTTGATAACAACCACTCTGGAAAACAACATTTAGCAGAATGAAAAGTTCAGGTGATGTTTACGATACAGTTTGTACACAGAACTACCCCGGAAGCGGTCTGCTGACTGGCATCCGCAATCACGCTCTTAAAGACCGGCGAGTTTGCTTATGCTGGCGAGCATTCTCCTAGACCAGCAAGACAGACATCTTATTGGGGCTTTGATAAATGCATGATTTGTGGCGGGGTTGTAATGCGTGCGCCCTCTATGACCCTCAGTTTTGCGACCGGCCAGATGGCATTGACATGACCAAGCTGTCGGACAAAACGTAGGCAGTCATTCTAAGTATAGTGTTAGTGCATCATTTTGGGACCTTAAAACGTTATGAACCATCTATTTTGCAATGATGATCCAGCCGGGCGATCCATCTGCTTTCGGGAAAGGCGAACGAAATCTTGTGAGAGGTCTAAACACTTGACTCCATACGTTTGCCTTATGTTTAGACAAGGCAGGTAAGTTGTTACGTCGCACAGGGGACGAAGTGAACTTTCTTCTGCTGATTATATTGGCTAAAGCCAAGTAGTGTTCGTCATCAGCGAAACGATGAGTACTACTTATGAGGGGTGTGTGGGAAATAAATCATATTAGAAACGGAAGATTCAGTTGAGCCCCCGGAGCACCAGGTAAAATTTCAATACATGGTTGAATGCATTCCCATTAGACCAGGACTTCGAGTCCAAACGAAATGTGATAGAAAGCTGTTGGTAAACTGCACCCAAAAAAGCTGATGATGGACTTTCTGATAGTTTCCGTCATCCCTGTGATCAATGTTACATCGCTGCGTACAAAACGTGAAGCACACAACTTCAGATGAGGAATACCAGGAGATGATGCATTTGGATTTACAGACAACATCAAACTGTTGGCGGAAGCGCTTTCCTTGTTTAGAAAGGTTTTTAGGAGAAACAAGCGGACTCAACGGAGAAATACACAGGTTCAGCGCCGTAGCTGCAACGCACGACTATAACCACTTTGGGACTCGTGAATTGGTGTGGTATACTGATAAATATCATGTACACAGAAATAGCCCACCTTGAGTTTTAAGTCGGCTGAGGTGAATAAAGGAAGTTGCACCTAAAATTTCTGCTTAGTGGCAAACGATGTAGTGAAATGATTGCCATACTAAAACTAATCATCGCACCTGGCGACAAAACAAGCTTCAAGGCAACATCCATAAATTATTACTATACAAGGAAACGTTGTTCGTCTGATGAAGATGTATAGAAACACTCACTTTTTGATATAAATTCACCGTTGGCAATGCATGAAGTGCGGAACATGGTCGAGCTCCTTGCCGTTACCCTTCGAAGGAACTACTCCATATGTAAACTCGCCTTCTTCGAACTTATCCACCTCTGCGGATATCGGCTTACTTTTCCGTAGATAGAATATACTTATTCATGAGACCAGTCCACCGACAGAAACAATGCACCTTCAATATAAATAATGTAGAACCATGGCCAACTGCTTAGTCTGTCATGTTTTAGCTCATCAGATAGATGTGGGCGCAAGATGTCGAGACATGCAAGCACTCTCCTGAACAATACATTACCAGATTGTTGGTCACGTCAGCAACAGATTATCGGAGGTTCCCAGGCCTACGATTGCTCAGTAAAAACAAAACTTGGGTTTGGCTATCTGTGAAATAAAAACATTTGTCACACGTTGCTCATATGGAGCTCAAGGGTAGCTTCACTGAATAATAACGAATCCTTATGAGCAGTGGGTCACATCTCAACATCATCTCATCATCATTGTCAGCTGTAAGAACCGCGTACTTGTCGTACAGTTGGTGTAGCTGCCGCAGTTTCGTTCACCAATGATATTGGGAGGCGGGGTAGGTAGCTGTGCATTGGAGGCGGGAGCTGATAAACTGGTGCGTAAATACAGCACTGTCAGTGGACTGTCAAGTGGGGGATTGGGGAGGGAGCCATACATTGAAGGCAATAGCTTGGATGCACGAGCACTATTGAGGGCGCTACTGGGCCATGTCTGCCAATGTCTCTAACAATTGACGTGGCTAGTCTAGGGGTCCCCATCCAAAAAGACGGCAATGACCAGCGCAGCTGAGTTTGCTTGTAATGGCTTTTATGCTTCGCTGCCAAGCCATTGTTTGACAGCCTCTAGCTCACACTCTAGGTCACACCTACATTGTCTATTGCGATACTCACCTAGCTTACCAACTGAAAGATGAGGCGGCCTGGCGCAGCACATTCAGTTGAAGAGGAACATCATAATCGACAGATTCCATTGGGCCTGACAGGAAAACCAAAGTGGTATACTGATTGGCGCATTTCGCTGCTTTACCGGTTAGTCGTCATGATTTTATGGTTCAAAGTAGTCCAGTAGAAAATGATGTCCATTACCGACTGAATGTAAAGTTCCGATCTGAAACGAAGTAATGTTGGTCCAAGTTGCTGGAACCTGCATTACCTCAGTGTGTATACGTCCACAATCGACACATACGTGATCAGTGGACTGGCGACGGAGTTGACAGTTGGTGTCTCAGCATAGTCATGTAAGAGGGGATTTCGTGGGGCAGGATACTACACAACGTGAAGTGAGGTCGAAGTTACCATGTATTGGAATCAATACGGTGTCACCGTGCGTAACGAACTGTCACAAAAAGCCCCTTTTCGGCCTCAGAACTTAATGTGGATCCGCTGTGTGACGATTCATTCATGGATCATTATAGCGTAAACTGCATCACGTCATAAGATAGGTTAAACTGGCTGCACTACCAATATATTTACGCTTCATGAGGAGCACGCAACAAACATTGGTTCAATAATGACAATCCACTTGCTAAGGTCTTCAGCATATTCACAAGGCATTAGATCCATGATTTTTGTGGGAAGATATAATAATTTGCATCTGTATCTCGAAAGCTGGTTTCTCGGGAAAATTTTGTGAACTGGCATTTGCCCCTGAGCATGCAAATCATTTGAAAAAAACTTCATCGTAACGACACTATTCTAGGACAACCTTGTGTCTGTCTGAGTACATCAAAAACACTGTATCTCCTTGTGACGTGCTGTTATGTCCGGTACGTTATCGTTACCAACAATCCTCTGTTTGATTGCTGAGGTTAGCTGAACACCATGACTACAAGTCGAATAAAAGTTACTTGTTTACAGTGCAGGCGCTCTGTTTCTATTATTCTTCTCCACAATGGTTTACTCCGGAGATACTCATGATTCAGAGCCTTTGAAAACATGATAGGTCCGTTGGGGCATTGGGAAAAACAATATTGGAATTATGTGCATAAAATGTTTTTGAAGTTGTTTAAAAACAAACAAACGCCCAAACGCCCGCGAGGACCACGACCATTTCATCATTACTTTCTTTGCGTAGCTTCACCGGAGAAATTCTGAAGTACCTGCTGGCTTCAGTGACATTCGTAGCCATAGCTCCGGGAAATAACGCTTTCCGTACTGCCTCTCCAGGTTTAGGAATCAGGCTGCCCAGTGCCTGATGTCAATTATCAGGATTTACAAACAAAGTGGAATTCTGTACAATACTTGTGACGCCAGTTCGTTGTTTGTTCTTATTACTTCCGACACCGACGTTATTCTTATTACTCAGAATATATGACGACCTAAAGGCGTCCACTTGGGAGCCTTCAACGGCAAGTGACAGTATCATCACGGGCTTTGAATAAACTTTAGAATAAGACTTTGTTGCCGGTACTGCTGTGTGCTAAGATACCCACCGTCTAAACGAATTTGCCTGTCACATTCACCTACTTGCCGAAGGTAAATGGCTGCGAATGGGATTGAACTTGTGTTGCTTCAATCATTGTAAAGCGAATCTGTCGCGAAGTTTTCCTAAAATAAAGCCAGTCATACTGGTTGTACTTACATTTTAGAGTATTATTGCTCATTATCAAGAAGGAACACCTATTTAGTAAACAAGTGCAAACCTATCTCGTACGTAGATTTCTGTAAACAAAAGAACGGGTATTTGTTCCTGGCACACCTGAACAACAGCATGTACTTTTCACAGCACACGGTTTCAACTTACACCAGATCAAGAACTTGTATTACGATGTATGTGCAATGTTTTCGCAGATTGGTTTTTAACCAGTGCATCCACCACAGCGTGAAAATTTAGACCGGACTCCAAAGAATATTATGAGTTTTGAATAAATGTCTGGGCGTTGGTGTCAATTCAAAGCGGTTTCCGGCAAGAATGAGTCGCAATTTTGATTCTGTCTGGCAACTGCAATCCAGAAGGACACGAGCGAACTAACTTTATCACTAGCGAGCAAAACTGAAAGTTAGGGTGGTTGGTTTAATACTGAACCGGAAATTGTGGAAAAAGAAATGAAGTTACCCGGTTCGCATAGTAAATAGCAAAAGAGTTTCAAAAATAAAACTCAGACATCACGTAGCAAACGTTTAAATTTGACAATCATCTAAACTATGATATGAGTTAAAAACCGGAGCGTAACTGTAATGGCCTGGAAAGTGTTCTCGGCTACGCTCATCCGAGCACTGCGACTAGCAAAAAATTAAATTGGGGAACCTTAAATTTAAGTAATTAACGAGAAGCAATGTCCAAAAGCTAAGAAGTGCACATGGGTACCCAGTAAAACTTAGGGTCAATAATAGTGTTTGCATAATTATGTTAAACCTGAATCAAAGGGGCATAATGTCAAAATCAGGGTACAAAAAATAAACGCATTCACTGTGCAGTGTGCACCGTAAGGTCACTTTGTTGACGAGATCTTCGTGCTTGCTCTGGAAAATGGGAGTGCAGCCGACGTACTGAGCAATTTCCATTTAGTTCATAACATCACCACGCTTATTCAGGAGCCAGAACCAAACCTTCAATCTAGTTCCCGAGCTATCATTGCTCGAAAGAATACCGACCGAACAATGGGAATTAGCGTTGTCAGAGTACTCCTTCTTGCAGAACGGATATCCTGAGCAGGTCTTACTCAAAGAACCGCAATCTGAAAGCGCAAAGCTGAACAGAATATATTTGTCCTCAAACGCCGCTGTTTGGCGCGCCTTAGAAATTCTGTTGATAGGAAACACATAGCCACTAATCTGTGCTTGGGCTGTAGCTGTACCTAGTCATATTACTGTTACCCCGTGGTATCCCAGCATAATTTTAAGCATCTCGTTTCATTAGCGCATTGTTTCCTCACATTATGATTTTTTCATGTGCCATCCTGACACAGGAAAATTTTTGGTTTCCACTATTATGCTGTCCTACTGGATCATATTTCCAAATTTTTCAATCTAAACGGTGCAGAGTTATTTTAGTCATAAATACGGGCTGCACGCAGTAAACGCTTTTTGGCTGTTTTTTCTACTGTTCGAGTTAACACTTTATCAATTCTAGAGGTTTGTTTTTGTTTTGTGAAACGTGCACTTTGATGGTCATACAATGTGCTTCGCACAAAAAGCACGAAAGTTGCCCTGATTCCTTTAGGCTCCAAATAAATAAATACCGTTCAACCTGATGCTAAATACTGCCTTTATATCGAATGATGTGCGTGTAATATAGATTGAAGGGCTCCGAGGTCCTCCAATTACGAATTCTATGTTCGAGTTATGCAATATTTGTATGGTGTGGGTGATTGTGGGATGTGTATAATTCATGTTCAGTTCATTCGTTTTGGAACAGTCATCCTCCTGCCCATGCGCAAACATTCCGGTGAGTTCACACCAAAGGGGCGGAAGCACTGGACTGGAGTTTTACTCAGCAGTCCTTGTTCTCGACCGTGAAGGGGTTTGAACTCCGGAGTCTGACGAGCAAGCCAAGCAATCTAACCAACCGGGCTGTTCCGTAGATTAAGAAAATTGACAACGTTTCTCGGCAGGTTAATCGACCTTCTTCAGGTGTGTCTTGCTTACCATTAGTACCTGAAGAATGCCGTTATTTTTTGGTAAGATGTGTTACCCATAATTCTTGTCAAAGCCATACCGACTAAAGAATAGACTCTTGCAATCTTCGTGAAAGTTGCGTTGCGCAAAGTTGCATTAAGTTAGGAAGCTCAGGTGCACACGTCTTAAATTAGTAACAGCGCCTTTATACCAGAATACATCCATTTAGGACATCTAATAGGCGACCATTGCTTAGCGCATCAAAAATACAGAACGCTCAGTCGTGGGGTTGTTCAGTGACCTGCTCTATATGGCATATCTCCTAAGTCGAACTACGCACTTGGCTCATCAACAGGCTGTAAATACGGTCTGAAACAAAACGTCTCACTACGATAGGTCAGGTCAAATAATTGGCGACTAGGACCCCTATAAAACCAAACATGTTAGAATATCTTCTCTTATTCCCGGATGACCTGAGACTCAGAAATCTCGACAAAAAAGGAGAATCGGCGTGCGATATGCTAATTGGCTTACTGATGTCACTTTAGTTCTGTTTGAAAACTGCCATCAAGCTATCATGTTTTTAGTAAGTTTCATGTTAGGCCCCTTCTTCTTGGTTGTTTGAATGGCCTTAGAAAATTTGGCTTTTGAGGACGAACAGTAGCCATGCAGGAGCATGGTATTGCGCTTTACCTGACGATGGGAAAAGTGATAAAATCGACCCATTACCACCTCTGATCTTTTAACTGGCGATGGCGAAATTATAGCCAAAAGCTGGAGGGTGCACTTCGAGGTTGATTTGGGAATATCTGTCGAAACAGCAAAACCCGGTCAGTTCTGGCATATAATATATTCTCTCGAATGGGGTCACAGTTAATTTGTGTGCCCGAAGAGACAAGCACATATAACCCTCAACGCCATGTCATCAATGAGGTGATGAGGCAATTGCGGAAAATAAACGTATGCGTGTGCCAAAAAACAAATGTAAACTGTTCCATCCTTCAGGGAAGCATGTTCGCGAGCAACGAATTGCATAATTGACTGGCACAAAGTCGCCTAAATCGTCGGGTTTCTTATTTGGGCGGCTGAATCCAGAAGGAGTAAATCAAAACCACATTCCGGGTGGCCGGTTACCAAGGCTCATCCATGGGCTACCGTACTGTAGCCGACTTAACCGCCAGAACCGCCGCTACACTACAGCGGAATGGTATCTATCTTTCGTTCTTCATGGACAGATGCCTGATCAGACGTTAAGCGCTGCATATACGGAACACCTCGTGCAAGCGATATACGGCTATATGTTAATTACATTCAAAGCTTTGTGGAGGCAATATTCCTACGACACCAATCTGAAGCATATTTTATGTTTCCTACTTTGACCTGGTCGTTTGAAATGACGCTGCCCTTCGCATCTGTGAGCAAAAAATGATAATAATGCATGAACGTTAGGAATGGTTAGATTTAGTGGGTTTTGTTTTTGAGGAACTTCTGAATGGGCTTAACGGTACCAGAAACATCTCCATCCGTCAGCACTACTCTTGTGATTTTGTGTGTTTTGCAATGGGTAAAATAAATCGCCCATAGTTTAGCAAACTTCTCTGGATTAAAATGATATTTCAGCGCTTCACTTCAGTTTATTTTTCTATTTGAAATCCTCTGATACTCCGGCAGTTGGAAACGCTCAACTCCATCACCTCAAAAAATTTAGGCTTGTGAAGCAAGAACCTGAAAAACTCATGTGGGACCGATAAATTCTTGAGTAACAGACGAACTTTCGAGAGCCTTCAAGAAAATGTGGTTATTGTTTTTGTTGGGCGACCAACCACTTGTGATAATTCCCCCTACTCAGCCACCGAGGTGTTTAGAGAACAGACATTCAACAAAGAATCGGCAACATCGGTGCAAAATAATGCTCTTGGAGCAAAATGTTACAAGACATGACAAGATATCAGCAAACCCTAAAATGGCTGCTCCAGGAAGGTGATTGATTTCTGCGAATTGGCAAACGCTGTGCGGTATTTCTTCAAGAATTGGCTTGCCAACGTTCAACGTTGAACCGGATTGTACTCCCAGAAGTAAAATGCTCCCGTACAATCCTCGGCGTCCGGATCATCAGGATGTGGACAGAAATTTCAAATCCCTTTGTGCTGGCCTTGCAATAACTGAACATATTTACCAAATCTCGAAGGTGCAAAATTGCATAGTGCAATAAAAAATTACATCTCATGAGGTTAACGCGATACCTTTGTGTTTAGAGGCCGTAAGTGTATTTGTGTTAAGGGTCTTTCTGACCATGTCGTCCACAAAGCTAATACATTCAGTCGGTCACTTTCCAAAAACAAGTTGCGGAGAATTTAATGGTTTACATCCAAAAATTTGTTGACCAGGCGAAACATCATACTGAAACCACTGTGGTTCACGCAGTTATTTGATTTCAAGTGCGTGTTCACGTGCAAACTGATACACAAGCGTGCTTTATTGATTCATTTTCAGCCCCAGCCCGTCATTTGCTGCGGTACACTACGGGTGATCAGAAGTAAAGGCAAATGGATATTGTGTGAGTAGAGTGAATAGTGGGTACAGCGTTCCTTCGAGGAAGGCGAAATGATGCCAGTGGCTCCAGCGTGCTCTTCGGTCCTTGATTTCATCACCTACGGTAACAGATCGACGGCGGTCAAATTGTTGGCGGCTTGTGTATAATGTGCTGACTAACTGAGGCGCAGGATGGTGGATATTCAGGGTCATCACTTAACTGCTAAAACGCTAGAAAGAAGAAACAGGTGATGAGCCACCGAACGGGATTCAGCAGCCATATTTTGGACTGCATGAGGAGAAGCAAATAACATGTCTTCTTCACTGTAAAAACAACACACGAGATGTTTATTGAGTCCACCAATATCAAAAAAGTTACTCAAGAATACATACACGGAATAACGCATTCAAGGCTGCTTCCGCAGTAGGAGCGACTGCCTACAGAACTTCGGACAACAGTTAGCCGATGAGCTTTGCAGACAGGATAATAGTGGCACCATTAACCTCACTACAAATAGGAACACGTCACTAACAGGGCAAGCGATGTCGGCGGATTCTGGAAAGTGAGAATGCGCCATGTCTTTACGGTATACCAAAAAATCCACCATCCAGACATCCTATTAAATTCAGAGATGTAAATTAAATTGTCAAAACTCGAAAAGCCATTCACAGTTTCAGTGGGAAACCTGAGAAATTGTCCGGAAAGTAAATCACGTAAGTCATGACAATGTACAGCTTTGCGTTAAACCCGTGAGATTTCCCCTTACGACAGACATATTTGTGTTATATTTGAACTCTGTATGTAAATGGTCCCTCTGGCGGGCGGTTTCGAAATGCGCAAACGGTTGTCATGAACAAATGATGAAGTTGGGGGCCGAATGCACATTTGAATGCCAAATGATTTGTTTTTATTAGCGGCTGCCCATCCGCAGCAATATGGTCCAAAGTGATGAAATGCGTTATTTCAGGCTGTAACAAATATTCATTTGGAAGAATTTTGAAACGGAATATTCTGACGTATAGTCTATCAATGTACACTAATTACCACATTGCTTCCATGCAGCGTAAACTAGGATTGTTGCACCAATACGCATGTTAAACGGACATCCATGCAGTGAAAAATAGTGCCCACACTGAGATGAAAGACGGACCAACGAATTTGATCACTGCAATTTAATGTGTCACTTCTCCAGATGTCAATACCCATCAAGAACGGCCTTGGTAGCCATATAAGCCCACAAAGTGTAAGGTCATGCTAGTGGACATGCAGTCACTGAACACGCCATTTACAATCCAAGGAGGGGCACTTGGAGCAGTGGAGTGTTTTACTTATCTTGTAAGTTGCACTAGTTCCGATTGTAGTACGACAGATGAAATCAATGCACAAATTTTCGAGGTTTGCGTCGCGTTTGCTAGTTTGAGACACCTATGGCGTAAAAGCGGTATATCCCCGAATCTCAAGGGACGTGCGTTCCAGACTACGGTATTGGCTGATTTCTTGTGCGGCTGTGACACTTGGCCCGTTCGAGCAACGGATCGGAGACGTCTTCAGATGTTCGAAAATCATTGTCTTAGGACCGTAGCTCGTGTGGATTGGCGTCGGCGAATTTGTTAGTAGGCAATCAGAAAGCGAGTTTTCGGTTGTGCATCGAGGACTCCGATTAAAAATGTGTCCAGCACCAGAAGCTGCATTGGTTAGGCTATGTACTGTGTATGCCAAACCATCGTTTGCCGAATCATAGTGGCGGAGGCAGAAATGTGGTCAACACTTGACCTGGCAGAGGAGTATGAAGGATATTACGAGACGTTTGAATGCTGTCGGTGCTACTCGCGACGAGTGCGGATAAACTGCTAAATGCAACGGCTGCATTAAGGCTTATTCGGCTAAAAAATTAAGGGAAGTATATCTTAAAAGTGGTTAACACAAAGGGAAAGCGTCGACAGCGACAACGGCACATTTATTATTCTCAACGCACATGACCGTAATCGTAGATATTCTGAGTGGAGAACAATGGTCAACATCAAAACGAATGACGGAAGGGGCGGCGGAAATTGTCAAGCATCTAGTCGGCAGTGGAAGAGACGGTGCGGAAAATGCCAGCAATGAGGCACCGTTGGGGAACTCAATAACCACAATAACCTTCCTGTTACTGTCAGGTACCAGTTAGTCCACCAGCTGGTTGATGCCATGAAGGCATTCAGGTATTACGATCAAATCCGTTCTGATAGCTTAGCTGCCACTGGTCTTATCATTCCGGCTACGATGCTGGATCAAGCCTCTAACCTAGCGACCGGTTGGCACTTATCGTTTCACACGACAACTGACGGTAGAAACACCATGTCTTACAGACTTCAATGTGAGAATTCTGTTTCTTTATTATTCAGCCTAATTCAGCTAATATCGTTTATTTTTGAAGAACGTGGTCGCAGAAATAAAACGGTAATGCAAGCAAAGGATATGGAAGGGTTGCAGGAGGGTATTGTATAAAAAAGAGAAAAAAATTCTCATTCAAAGTCATGCCACCAACAATTCTAGTCAGACGAGCTGAATCCCAAAGTATGTCAGAGTGCTTGCCTTGGAAACACCTGTGTAAAGACCAACACCCTAGGAATGGACAAACAGTAGTGAATGCTCTTCAAGGCGCGGTAAGCGCCGATTGAACGTGCGCTTTCTGTCACACCATTGGCCTGGATATGTTTATATGGCGGTGTGATTCACATACATGGAGCAGGTGGTGCAAGGTCTGATCTTTTCTATTCCGAAGCATTCGAAAATACCACAATAAATTGTTGTGAAATTCCGTGAGATGAACTTACCTGAAAGTAACGGGTAAGGTTTTTCAGATCTCGTCAAACGTCTGTCAACTTTTTTATGCAATTCGAGAGTACAGAAACGCAAGTTAATCAAGGTGTAATCAGTACCTTTGTTCTATGCCTCTTAAGTCTTAAAGTTCAGCAAGAATAATGTGCTACTCATAAGGTTGCTGAAAATTCTTCGACAGCCCAGGACCGGCTTTGCCCTTCTTGGGGCTCATCACGTACGCGCAAGTGAGTGTATTTCGCTAATTTCTTGCAATTTGGTTTCACGTTAAACATAAGTTTGACGGAAACTCGGGATCTGCGCCTACCACATGAGCCCCAAGAAAGGTGAGACCGGTCGTGGGCTGTCGAAGAATTTTCCGCACCCTTAAGAGTAGTGCATTAGGAATGTACATGTATCGTGATATCTCGAATACCTTACCAACTGAAACTTGAGGCGGCCTGGTGCAACACATTCAGTTGCCTGGAAACATCACAAACGAGAAAGTAGGCTGGGTTCAAGGTGTGTCTCTAGCAAAACCAAATTTGTTTGCAAATAAGCGTATTCACCAAGAGTAATTTAATGCGTAGCTACAGCCACTGTTAAGCCAAGGCAGAAAAATCCAGCTACCGATCGATAGTGAAATGTATTGTAGTTTGCGGCTCTTCCGGGCGGGACTGGTGGTCATGTCTATCCGACAAGTAAAAGCTACTTAACAGCCACACATACCCCCTCGGTGACATACTGCGCCACCGCAAAATGTGTATCTCATAAATTCGGTGCTGCTTTTAAATTTATTCACAGTTCGCCAAAGGTGACCATAGCATGGATCGGTTTCCTCGTGCGTTCCCAAAGCTCCTTCGCTTAATTTAACTTTCAGGTGATGATATCCTATTAAGTATTCACTAGTGTCAGCGAACAATCGACCGGAAACTGCAGATCCTGAGACTCTGGAAGCAAAGAGTACTGGTAGGATGAGAACCTGCTGACTTCAGATTGGGACATATTCCAAGACATCACTCTTGAGTTTCCACTCACTCTAAGTCTACGGTATGGTTTACGAAACGTCGTGCTTTTGCATGATACCCTTCGAAGGACGTAATTAAGCTGAGTTTGCTCCGCAGTTCTAAATGATTAGCTCAGCTGGATCTATTCTTCAGGCCACAGTTTCACAAGGCATGTTTCTGACGATATAAACTGAAACGTCACCCACGAATGCTCAGCTATCTATTCAAATTGTGGGTTTAGTTTCTTAAAAGGTTTACTACCCGTAAAATTGATAAATGAGCTTGTACTGCGGAACTAAGATGCTCTGCAAAGCCGTGTACGGAATCTAACTTACCCAAATGAGATAATTCGTGGCATTAATGCTGAATGTGAAACCTTCAAAATGTAGGTTGATAGTCGGAAAGATCTCGTCTCCTCTGCAACGGAAAATATAGGCGTTTCCTTGACGGCGAATATAGCCCAGGTGGCGACTAATCTCATGCACATATGCCTGTGGTCCGTAGTTGTGCTGGTACATTGTATTTAGCATGACGGTTTGTCGTTGCGTTGTAATCATCGTTCCGCTGATGGAGAATCTGGTTGAAGGTTTCAAAGTTCAATAGATTAAATGTGTAAGGAATATATTTTCCTGCCCGAGGAATAATAAAACAAGGATACCGGACCATACGAATTTTAGTAATGCAAAACTGTCGCGCGGCATAATTGAGAACAGCTAGCTGTGTATACCGTGGTCAGGTGCAAAAGGTGCACCGAGGTGAAAGTAAATTCTGATGAAAACTGTGGAAACATTTTACAACCCATACGCGTGCTTTGGCAAGCTTTACATCCACCTGAGTTCAGGTTAACTCTGGTCCTGTTCGGTGGCACACAACATTAATTGGGCTAAATTTAATGGATGAGCAAACTCTAGACCAGTCAGAAGACCAACCCGGCCGATTCGGAAGACCATCCAATTATATTTGAAAACACGAAAATCAGTCCATTTATATTGACGTTTTCGAAACAGCAATTTTGATGCCACGTACGCTATTGTCAGTCGATTCAAATGCTTATTGATACAAGCAATTAACTGATTGTTATGTGGTAAACAAAACATCTTCCGTGATCATCAATTAGTCGTCTTTGTTAGCGCGACAGTTGCCATGCCATAGGCTTACGAATCTGCTCCATCGTGAAAAATGAATGTTTTTCCATTTTGGAGCTTAGCATCTGCAGAAGCGCGTTCAAGTAGTAACAGTTTGTAACCGCCGAGCGTAGTATCACAGATCCGATGTTTCTGCTCTCAGTAGAGAGGGAAGCGTTTGTGCAACATAGTTATTCTGCATATTAACATTTCGCGCATATTCAAACTCAACCTAAAGAATTCCCTTGTGGTTGCATTTAGGTTGAGGTTCAACCCAATTAATTCTATTTCGTTAAATATACCGTACAGTTGAAGGTAAATATTGCCTTGAAAATATCGGTTTTGAAATGAAACAATAGGAAAACTTTAGGTTCAGCACTCCGGGTGAGGAAAATTCGCTGCTTTGTTCTACGGTAAACAGCAGACTAGTGCCCATTGCATCCACTTTAACGCTTCAAACATGAAAAATGTTATCCAAATTAAAAAATTGTGGAACTGGATAAATCAATCTTTTTTTTCTGCTCACGTGTACACAGCAGCTATGCCTATTTATTTGGTTTCAAATAAGCTGTTAGTCTTGTAATCATGGGACCGGTGTGAACTTTTTCCCTCAGTTTATATTTCAGTTCCCCGGCCTGTCGTCGTGTGGAAATCACACCAACCAGTGCGCTTGTGCTAATATGCTGCAAAATAAGGTGTAGCATGTTGGCCGTTGCAGAGATTCTATCTGAGATATTACTGCATATGTAGTGGTCATTAGCTTGTTCGCTTCACTACAGTGTTGTTTCGCGGAAAACCGTCATGCTTGTTAAGCCGGACACAACACGAAACACTACCTACCCGTCGACCGGTATAGTCCATTTTCGTCCAGGAAGCTTTGGAACGCATTTGCTTGTAGGGGCAGGTTTGCGCGGTCCGAAAATGATTTCCCCATCACTATGTTCACTAAATACAAAAGAACGGTCAAATTTTGAAGCAGCGAAGAAGAAGCAACCGTAATATCCTTTTACAATTCTTCGATTGCAATTATCCATGGAAAAACATACGTGATTACGCCATGCAAAGCCTTCATCGAACGCTAACAATTTCTCAGTGTGCTTCGTTTTGAACTGAAGAATATCCAAATCGATTTGACGCGAAAGCCATGCCAAATCTCTGAGAAGTATTACACGAATAGACGGAAGCATTAAAAATGGCATTTTTTCTTTTTGTTCTTTTGTTCTTCCTCGATTTTCCTTTAATCTTATCTTCCCCCTGAACCCAAGTTAAAAACATTTCAACAACTACACTAATATTCGCAGGAGTTTGAGTTCGACAGAAGACTCAGCAGAATCTTGCTGGATCCATCTACAGAAACTCAACACAAACAGGGATGCAGCTGGATTCATTTGAGACTCCTGCCAAGAAAACCAATTCATTTGAAAATGAGATCATTTGCCAGAAACTGACGTCCACTGAGTGGGACATTGAGCAACGAGTGGACGTACGTCCATCAGCTTCAAGTGAGAATGAGCACACTAGTCTCTAGCAGATCACCTTACCGTAATTTGAATTTTTGTGCCTTTGCCAGCCAACGGGCACAGTTTTCAAATCCTGTTTTGTAAGGTTTTTTGTTAGAATGGAGGAATGTTTCCGATTTTTGCTTGAGTAAAAATGATTTGAAGGAACCCAATTGCATTCTTGCAGCTAGGTCAGCAAACGGCAACAGATCATTTAGTGGAGCCCAAAGTCATGCCGCCCCGAGGTCAACGTTTGTGCACAAAATGAACGAACTGGTTCTCCTCTATTTTGACTGAAATAAACCCAGAATAATACAAATTGTCAGAAGGGGGAACATCGCAAGTAGGTGCATACTGTGTACGTATCTTATGAGGCCCTATATCTCATGGGTAGTTTTTAGCGCCAGAGGTCAGGTCCGCTTCACTACAGTGGTGTTTCGCGGAAAGCTGTCGTGCTTGTTAAGCCAGACACAATGCACGAAAGACTACCGACCCTTCGAAAGATATTATCCATTTTCGTCCAGGAAGCTTCGGAACGCATTTGATTGTACGGGCAGATTTGCGAGGCCCGAAAATGATTTCTACATCACTATCCTCACTAAATACAGAAGAAAGCCAAAGTTCAAAGCCGCGAGGAAGAAGCAACCCTCATCTCATTTTACAATCCTTCGAGTATAAATACCCGGGTAATAACACACGTGATTACGTCATGCAAAACTAACAGTGTTCTCATTATCAGTGATATCGCAAAATCGTTGCTACTTGACAAAACCTCCCACCCTTGCTTAGATGTCAATTGGTACCAAATTCAACAAGCATGCGTGATTTAGATGAGTTCCCGGACATGCACCTTACTCCTCCCTACAACAGAAAGAGTTTTGTTGTTGATGTGACTACCACTTGCAACTCGACATCCGAAACGATGAAGCGTCTATTCTCCTTTCATTGATAACGTGCCAGTTCTAATGCTTGCAAGTGGTTACATCCCCACGGGTGATAAAAATGGGCCATTTTGAAATCTGGTGCAAATCAACCATGTCGTTCACTGCAGATGTCCAGCTAACCATGGGTCAAATTGTTTGCGTGCTATCACGCTCAGCCTGTCCGTGGGCTACTCGGAATAGTTCAATTATATTCTGAATTCCGAGATGCTTAGCTGAACCTCAGGCCTGGATCATAGGCTATCGAAAACACGGGATTATATCAAAAACCATTATTTTGACCATTAGCTATGTACTGATCTGAGGCGAGGTCCGGAAGACATTATTGTTCGTCACTGTGTACTTGCGTGAATCAGGAAGATATGTATGCAAATACTAAAATGCTGCATTATCTCTTTTGAATGAGATTAATCAAGATACCACTACATTTTCTTTGTAAACCCAATTTCTATCAGACCCTCTTTGATACAGATTTGACGTGCGTTGTGCAGGGACCCGTAGGCAGCCAGGACAAGCAGCCTGGATGGCGGGAGTCAGCCTGATCGTGAAGTCACATCACAATCCATGCTACTGGAAAGCCGAACACCCAAACTAAACAGTGTTTGGAGTACAATATTAGTTTTAAGAAGGTGGGTAACTGGATTTGTTTTCGAAAACATTTCGGTGACAGTTAGAGATAGCTGTAAGTGGTGTCACTCGTTAAGCGCATAAGTTCGGTGAAAACCATTTACGCTAAGAAGATATGCTTCAGCTTACAAGCATCTAAAACCGGAAGGCGGAGTTCATTATAAGATACGAAACAATAAATTTCCCAGTATTCTTTCTTTTGAACTGAAAAATATCCAAATCGATTTGACGCAAAAGCCATGCCAAATCTCTGAGAAGGATTACACGAATAGACGGAAGCATTGAAAATGGCATTTTTTCTTAAAATATCGCTTGATACTCTGCTCAAGTTCCTGAGATGCTCCACCGTCACTCTAATGGAACTGTATGACATGTCTACCTAAATAAACACAAGCCTAGCATACTTCGAACTCTACAAACCACAGATAGCTTGGGACTTTGCACTTGACAATCCATAGGTTATGGGATCACAGAATGGTAAGTAAATGCGTTGGGTAAGGCTTTTATTAATTGCTTGCTACTATGTTGCTAAACTCTAAGTGTTACTTAGTCTACTCTGAGGAATTCAGTAGACATGCGCGTATGTGCAACAAAGTTGGAATTGTGTGCTCTGAGGCAATTTGTCAACAAATGTGGAATCACCAAGCAGTTCACAGGGCGAGGTAACCTAGAAAAATCCACGTGGACATTTTGGCTGAAAAGTCGTCACTCAGTGAGTCCGTCGGCATATGATTAAGAGATGTAGGATCCGCCACCGAAAACTAAGTGGCGCTATATCCGAGCTCGGTGCGAGTTACGCAAAAAGCTGACAAGAAAATAGTAGCGCACAGGTTTAGTTTTCAACCACTAGCCGAACGTTGCGAGGTAGAGATTCTCCGGAGGTTCTTGAGTTGTGCACTGCTGATGATATTTCGAGAGGGATTTCCAATGCGGAGGGCTTTTACGTAAGAAAGGAAAGCGCGGTTGAAAATTTCCATAATCTCCAGATTTTATCAGAATACGTTTTTAGCTGAACGTGTGTCTTCATAAATCTTGCGGGCCAAACTCATTCGTGCCCATCAATACTCAATTTAGTGAAACATAATACATATTACTGATGTCTTAACCACGTTTGGTTGCTTCAACTGAGGCTGAAAAATTAGTTTCTAACTTCTGGAGGCAGGGAGATGGTACGAGAGAGAACTTGGTGGTTCCAGCAGCAGCCGCTTGTAAAATTTAAATTTTAGTGCACGAATGAACAACTTGGTGAACATTTTAAAAGAAAACCCGGGAAGCCATCACTATTCGGCAGCACCATCAGAATAAAGAAAATTGTATTTGATCATGCTATAATGTGTAGGGTAATCCTGCTAGCCTTTCAAGTGTCACTGTGAATACGGGCTCCGAAATATGCCCTTGTAAATGGAGGATATCGTGAAATGTTTGGGGTACTCCTTGTATTTCAGGTACAGACAAAATCCAAATTACCCAGGTACTGTGGAGCTAAATGACAAATTATTCTTTCTTGAATCGTTTGCCAGGTCAATCCGCATAATTCCATTATTTACTACGTTAACTTGCAGGAGCGTCTGCTGCAAAGGCGCACATTCAATCTCCCCACTTTTATTTGTTCTTCCATAAAAATATCCGAATATGGTATGGGACTCGTGACTATGGACAAATGTATCTTCAAGCATGCGTTTGGTGTTTGACAATGATGGAGCATATTCATGGTGGTTCGTCCAAACTGTCCCATGCAGATGAACCCACGAAACATCAGACACGATATCAAATATAAATGTTTAACGATTGCAATGTATCTCCCAGTTGAATTCCGCTGTAGTAATATCCCTTTATCAATCAGCAATTGACTCTTTGAACACTTCCCAATTACCTCAGTGCTCCGGTAAAGTTCGAGAGTAAGTGTTGGTTGCCGCTTTGTTTTACGGGTGTGCTGACTGGTTTGCGAGTGCATTTTGTAAATAAGTCGATGGTGACTAAACAGTAGAATGGAAACTCACTGCAAACAATGTACTAGGCTTATGCACGTCACACTTCTGCAAAACTCTACCAGTTTTTTTCATTTACACTCCTGAGGCACAGAAAATCAGAAAAGTAGTTCGTCCACGATTATTCTGGCCTCTTCAAGTCCTTTGTGAGCGTTGAATAGTAACTGAGGATAGTGAAATCTCATAAAACGCCCATTCGTCAAACCAGTATCGTGACATTCCTGATTGGTACATGTGGCGGGCTGTGTGCACACTAGTTTAGCTTTCATATAAACCCATGCACTCTAACCACATTGCACGTTGATTATGTGTCTTTCATTTGCAGACCAGGAGCACGCGGTAGTGAACCAAAATGCAATGTGCAGAAACGCATACGTTTTGGTTATGTTTGGATACAGAAACTGATGGCAATTAGGTTGAGCATTGTCACACGAATATGCTGGAAAAACGTCCCACCCAAGTGTGCTTAACGGTACTTTTGAACAAATGCTTTCCAAGACTGAACTACTCTCACACACATATAATAAGGGTGTTCTCCGTCAAAAACAATTTAAGCGGGAGTTCGCCCTCAATGCAAAAACAAAACAAGCTGAGTTTGACCACAGAAGTTTCCATTGAAACAATACCCATTTTTCCCTAAAACCCCATCAAGTTTCCTTAGAAACGGCATTATTGTTGAAGGACAAAAGCAATTTGAACATGAGTTCGTCCTCAATGAAAAAATAACTTATGTTTGACCACCGTAAACGTTTTCAATTTTCCTTAGAGACGGCATTATTAGTGAAATACAAATGAAAAAATTCCCAATTATGAAAACCAGTGCCCCAGCTGACACGGTCACCTGTAACCAGTATACGCGTCGACACCTTAACTGATCCGCGCAAGGTCGCCACATGATACGATCTTATAGCTGCACTAAAGTTTCATCTAAACACATTTACTGATATAAAAAATTACGTTGAAATATTCGACACTATCAAAGGGCTACAGTTTTGGCTGAATATAACCTTCAACTTTGAGGTCATTAGACTTAACTGTTTTGAGTGTTTCCCAAAAAATGTAAGTGTGCCGCCATCATACTCAGACTGACATCAAAAACGAATGGTCCAGTTATAATTTCATTCCACTTAAATCTACTGGCTGCGTGCATTATTTAAAATAAGTCATATAAGTGGCATTGAATACTGGTTATGCGCTCTTGGACAAACCAGCTCCCAAGATTTTCCGCTCTATGTCTGGGCTAATCAGGAACTCGTGCTACACGGACCTATCACCTAGGCACATTGAGTGAATTGACAATCCGTCAATTTCCACTCGGTATCCACTCGCTTCTCTCATGGCTAGCGCGCACCGTTTGCATTCAGCTTCGGTTTCTCTCCGTCTCAGCGATACCCCAGCCCCTGTATCAATCAGGCACAGCTCCCTTCTCCCGTCTATCTCCTTAGCGGCGTGTGTCGTGGCCTGTTTCAGTGCAAAAATCTCCACCCACCCGGGAAAACAGGAGTATTCTAAACTTTCATTATTTACAACAGAACGACGAAGTTGATTTTTCCAGTGGCACGCCACACATGTAGCAACAGATCGTACGAAAATGACTGTAAAGAATTGGTGGATACAAAGTGGAAGACGAACTTGATCTCCAAACACCAATGTAACCGCTGCGACAAACACAATTTTGGCAAGACTCGAAGAAATCGTGCCATAAGAATGCTAGAAAATCACAAGACACAATATCACTATTTTGATCCGCGGAGATAGAGACGGATATCAGGTCAATTGGAGAAATGCCCAAATACTTGCCCAGGCAAGAACAACGTGGTAGCGGCAGTTTGCTGAGGCGTGGTATCCAGACAAACCTCGATCGAATAACGCATCGATGTCAACCCAGTCCCTCAGTTGGTGCGAAACAAGGACTACGCCGTCGTGGAAATCTGAACCATACTGAAAATCAAACATTGTGGCAACAACCAACGAGAAACCGGATCAGTGGAATAAAGCTACAAGAAATAGAAAACCATTCATTCACTCAGTCACTCGGGCAGAAGAAAAGCTCGTCATCCAGAAACAGGGAAGAACCCTAATCCCGGCGGAGGAACAGAAGTGTCCAATCGAAATCATCGCACGAACCAATCAGATAAATGATTTAAGGTCAAAATGCAACTCCAATTCCAAACTGACCAATTCATACAGGCGGAAATCAACACGCGAAGAAGTAAGCGCATTTAGATTTATCAGATAATGTTTACATACTACATACGAACAGCGAGAATAAGAGGGGTGTACCCACTCACCCTTGCACTGATAATGTCATCTCGACTGGTGGTGAATCTTTTGCAATCCAACTTTCAAGCTGGGCAGTCAGACCAACAAATTAGCAGTACATCCGAACTACCTATATGTTTTGCAACAATGACTCTGGTGATATCTCAGGAAATGTCGTTCGTGCCAAATTTTTCGGAGAGTATGAATGAGTTAAGACAAGCTTATGGAGACACAAAAGTAAACAGAAAATTTGAGAAAATTTGATACTGATCAAGTTTAACTAACCAACATTGTCAACGGAACCCCAGACCGTTGCAGCTGGAAAAAATAAATCGTCAATGAAAAGAATTCTTTTGGGCAAGTTCATTTAGTTATTCAAAACACTTGAATAGATAATCCTGGAGCTGAACACATAGAACTTTCATCCTCTTGGCAGAACATCCAAAGCGCATCTGTAGACGCATGGCAACACTCCACGGAAGGAGTTCAGTACCAAATCATAGTGATGATTTTGCTGAAAGACCTCACCACATGGACCAGACGAAAAGGAGGAGGTGACTGACTGTGGTACCACCTAGAGAGCACACAAAATCCAAGCAAAGATCTTCAAAACATTGTAGCACTTTTGGGAGGACACACGACCAACATATTCTGGGCGCAGATTACTGGTGTTCATTGGGTTTTTCTTCAAGGAACCCGGAGTTGCCCGCAATTTGTGGCTCCACCTGCATTCTGTTTGTATTCCGACATTCGTATCCGAATGGTGAAATTTGAGCTCCAAGGATTCATATCACCATATTTTTGCATGTCTTCATTCCGCCGGTCATCGTGTGTTGGGCTTCACAGAATCAAGCGGCCTGGAGTTATCTGCTAACTGGCAACTTTAAGCAGTCCTGTGGGCGCCCAGCTGTCAAACGTTTTAAGCAACGTATTAAAATTCTAAGCTCTGTTATGTTGGAATCTGTTCGTGCTATCATCCGCAAAATTGACCTATTTACAAGTGACCTCATTCCAACCTGCCAAAGTAATCTGTCACGTTTGCCCAGACACATAATGCATATAAGCCTTTGAGCTACCGGTCTCTTCGAGGAGACCAGTACGTGAACGTAGCTGCAAAAATGATGCTGTCTTTGGACACGAACTCGTAAGCGCATAGCAGTTCTAAAAAGAATGTTATGCGCACCAAAATTTATCCAGTGTTAACAAGGTAACTTACATTGTTTGTAATGAAAACAAGGAGTTCCAGTTTTTTATACTATTTGCCCGCTTGTCATGCATACATCGGAATTGAATTCCACGATTTTGTTGTCTGAGTAAAACCTCTGAAGTAATTTCAAACCAAAGTCACAGGCTTATCAAATTAGCCAAAGAAACCGCATTGGATGTGCAGCATATTTTGAAGCGTTACGGAAGTAATTTTGTTCCAACTTGCGGTTGTATATTTGTGATTGCAGGAGTCATTCACATGAGATGCGACACACACATATCTCTTGTTCCCACAGCGTTTGAAAAACCAGTGATCATCGTATGCCGGTGGCGTTTGCAGCATTTTTTGCTTCAAAATATTTCGCATACATTGCAATTATTTTGGGTTATGAGAGTGCCAGGTAAAAGAACTAGACCCAGGTAAGAAAATTACTTCGTTTAGGAGAGCGAGAGATACGCACCAGGTATTCTCCATCATGCCCGTTAGACCAGTTATAGTGACAACGAATGCGGAGTCATCCAAATTTCAACCTTGCCCAAACTGCAATGGAATTTCTTATACCTGGTGGGCATTTGCCGTTTCCTGGTCTTTATGCAACTCGACACTGTGCAATAAGGTCTGCGAACTCACCGCATTCCCTGAAATACCGACTCAAATGGCCACGGTTGTTCTGGAATTTGCGCATTGTTGAAATCCAATCGGGCTACTGTCCGGTCAGCGCCACAAAATTGGGGAGACCAACGCAGCTGTCCCTTCCTTGTTAGAAAAAACATCAGTGCACAGTTTTAGATATCTCCTCGGGTTGCCTCGAACCTGCGACCTTCAGGCTTACATTTGAAAACAAAGCTTCCCCTCATGGCCCTTGATGAGCAATGTGATTAACCGTGGTTTCTAGACAGGATATAGCACCACTAATGCTTTACGATATGCCCAGCATATTTTTATTAGCCCATTGCATGACAACGCATAGGCTGGCTCACTCGTTGTCGGACACCTATTGATAACCGGGACAATGTGGTCACAGAAATTGAAGCGCAAAATACTCTTGTGTGTCTGAAAGCTGCAGTCACATGACACCACAAAGAACTGAGTTTTTAGCTCTTCTAGCTTCCAATTGTAGACGATGGGCCCATGCTGAATTACGCTAAACCCGTTGACACTGAATATGCTCGCTGACTACCGTTTCCCTGAGATGGGCCAGTTTGTGATACCTAGGGAGCTGAGTTCAAGAGCTCAGTTCTTCTTGATAAATGCGCACTACCTGTGCAAGTTCTCTTCAACGCTGAAACGGTAGAAACATTTCGCTCAACATGTGACAGTGCACAAGAGTAAAAACAAATGCGCTTATAAAGTGAAAGTTCCCCTTTTTGAAGATGGCACAAGCAAAAACAACCGTGATGTAAATACAGCGTTCAGATTACATTCAGCAAATCTTCCGAAGTAATCCCTCTGAGTACCAGCGCTTCTGTAGTGCGCATGTGAGTATGTTGTACAAAGTCCCGAAGTACACCTAAGTGCGTTTTAAACGATGGGTCGTTTGCCCTATAGCACATGTAGCTCGAGAGTCATTCGAGAGTTACTCCAAGATTTTGATGCCCAGCCAGTAACTGGAACGCACACTGCTTGCCGAGACATATCGCACATTTGCGTGCCCCCTCACAAAATTGAATGTATCCCTGCTGGGTTTTGAGAATTGCATACCAGTTCCCCATTACATCTAAGAACGACTCGAGAGATCGCAATATGTATTCATTTTTCCACTGATCCGGTTGCTCGTTGGTTGTCGCCAGATTGTTTGATTTTCAGTATGGTTCAGATTTCCACGACGACGTAGTCCTTGTTTCGCACCAACTGAGGGACTGGGTTGACATCGATGCGTTATTCGATCGAGGTTTGTCTGGATACCACGCCTCAGCAAACTGCCGCTACCACGTTGTTCTTGCGTGGGCAAGTATTTAGGCATTTCCCCAATTGACCTGATATCCGTCTCTATCTCCGCG
>SJOL01000801.1:145450-207877 GCA_004794785.1 Opisthorchis felineus | reverse complement strand
GGTGCCAGTCCAACGACCACTGTTTTGCATCGTCTACATCCATTTGAAGGGCACTGGCATTGGTACTCCAGGATTTCAAGTCGTCCGCAATGAGTAGACATGGACTTGAAAGGACGTCGGGAAGGTCGTTGTCGTATATCAGAAACAGCAGTGGTCCAAAAACGGAGTCTTGAGGAACTCCGATGGAGCCCGGCGCTGGAGAAGAGTAGGTCGAGCCTACTTTCACTCGGAATGTTCTGTCTGATAGGAATGCCTTGATCCAGTGTAGGAGTTTCCCTTGAACCCCGTAAGACTCGAGTTTGTGGAGCAGCGGGATGTGTGGGACTCGATCGAATGCTTTTGAGAAGTCGAAAAATATGGCATCTGATATGAGTCCCTCGTCCTTGGCTTGGGCTAAGCTGTCCATAAATACGAGCATGTTCGTCACGCAAGAACGGTTTGGGAGAAATCCGTGTTGAACTGGAGATATAGTGAAGGATAGTGAAGGATTAGGAGTTTAATCGTATCTTATACATTTACATTTTGTTTGTACGTGGCCAATCTCCAGAGTAGTAGCGGGGAGCGCATTTTTTATATTTGTTTTTCGAAGTGTAGTTGATGCTGCGCAAACCCAATTGGGACAAAGGTGACAACAGCTTTTCACGTCGCTGTAAGCCATAGGCGTCGCAAAGTATCTTACGTCTATCTAATGAACCTTTTTATTGGCCGAAAATTCAGTTTACCATCATCTGTTATTCACAGCTTTGCCAGATAAATGACACAAAAGGAACGAGTGCAATCCAGCAGCTACATACCGACGACAGCAGTGCACTTTCATGGATTTCCTGCATAAAAAGGCAAGCTTCAGAACCACCGGCGATTGGCAAAGCACCCGTCACAGTGTTGGGTCGGAGGGTTTACTAACGCAATATGGTGCAACGAAACAGATTGACCATTCTTTCAGGGCGTGCCCGACCGCTACCCGAGGTTTTCGTTCCTCGTGTGCGAAATATGATCTGCAGTGTGGCAAGCCACCATACAGTCATAATTGCAGCTTGTGCATGAACAAAAACTCCAGCCGTCAGATATTTTTTATCCGATTGGGGGGAGCAAGGCCAGTAAAGCAACGCAGTCAGTTTAAACAAGCAAACGGCAAACAGCCGCCAGAAACGGAGTGTCGCTGGTAGGCAACTTAAACGGCAGCTACCATCAGTGCAATGTAAATAGAATGGTGATGTTCAGAGCGTGTGCATTATGGTTAAAGTACGAAGGGGCTCTGGCATGATCTCCCCTGTCAAACATAGGCGCACCGCCATGTCACGTGCATGTGCCTAATGGGTTGTGTAGTCACACGAGAATTTCATTCTTTGAGCATCATCAGACAGCCTACATTTATTTGAGTATAGTGCACTTTCAGGAATGAGTAATCCCGATTTCTGTTTGGTTTATGTTAGAGTCAGGTAAAACAAAGCACCATTCATTAAACAGTGCCAACGTAGTAATCCAGGGAAGGGACTTGGCTAGAATAAACGGGGCATATGTTGTCTGGGGAAAAGGCAGGTCAGTAATACAGCACATTTAAATCAAGCTGGCATTCAACAGCCAACTTTTGCTTCCAGAAAATCAAGAAGATAGCAGGATACAATAACGGGATAATGTCATTTTGATCCACCGACTGAAACATCGTTGAACTCAAAGTGCGTTAGACCTTATTCGTGGAGGAGGTCGGGCAGTTGGGAATTGCTTTGGGCAGGCGGCAGCTTCATAAGTAAGTAAGTCGTCTATGGATTACAGAAAAGCATGCTGGTTTGTGCTATTTCGAAGCTATTCGTTGAGCCCGAATCTGGATTAGAGCGTAGTAAACTAGGAAGAAGTAGTGCCGTAGGTTATGATGAGCTGGAGGGCACACTAAGAGGTTGCTGGAGTTTCGGAATTTATAGTAAGGACGTGAATTTACGCTTGGCCTAGCCCCTGCTCTAAGGGATTTTCGTGCAACAGACGGTGAGGAGAGGTAGACTTAGCTTAAACCGTCTCAGGCGTAGTGTTTCAAGGCCCAAGATTATGCAGCGGAAGCGGTAGGAGATAGGACAGGACTTTGGGGGTAACCTTCTGGTTAACGACTGCTGGACGTTTTCAGTTGCTTGTCTGCAACTCTGGTTATGAAGGAAGAGATTTGCGTGAGTTGTGCACGCAATGCTTAGAACTTGCGACACTGTTACCTCGACGATGAATCAACGCAATGTTAGCCCGCGTGCTCAGGCTATCCGGAATTGGATTTGGTGGAAAAAGAAAAAAGGAACAAGAGTATCGGAGACGAAGTTCTTTGATTCCCGTGCAATGAGTGGCAAGTTTTTCATCAATTGTGAACGCGTCGGCTGGGTCAAAGTAGCGCCAGGAAGTTATTTGGGGCTTTGCAGGAAAGAAGCTTGGGCAAGAGTTATTTGCCTCCCAAATCGGTTAGTCTATGTCTAGTTGGATCGTGTGAAATTTGATAGTTTTATCAGAGAGGAGCTAAGTAGAAGATTTTTACATCGCCTACAACGAGGGAGGGCTTACCATGGAACACGGCACTGAAGGGGTCGTTGGTCACAGTAGGAAGAGGATGTGGTCTAGCACGCTCACTTGAATTACTCCACTAGTGATCGATAGTGGAGATGACTTTCCGTCGCCAATTTCTTTTTTGTGTCCTATTAGATAGGCAGGGAGTTAACCGCTGAAATGAGGACCCAGCGATTCTAACGGAACTGTACTTCTGTAGCAAGGATGTATGAGGGACCTGTTCAAAAGCTTTTTGGATATCCAGATGACTGTTACGGTGGAGTGTCCGGCGTCATAGAATGCGGCGATGAACTCAAAAAGTGGAGCTGGCAGCCAGCGACTGAACTCTGAGACAGTCATCTACGGCATTTATAGATAGGTGGAACATGGTTAGCGGGCCATCAACCAGACGTTCAAGGGTTCTCAATTAAAGAGGGGTATGGTGGATACTTATGTATTTGAATGTGTTTTGTCTAGATCCGGATTTGAAACGAGGGCGGAATATAGAGCGCATCCACCGGGAAGGGACGATCCCGGCGTTGATTGAGCAGGTAAAATGACCCAGAACAAGGACTTCGACATCTTGACCGGGATGTCTCAGAGCTATGGAATGTGAGGCGGGGGCTGTCGCTTTCAGCTATTGAGGAAGAAACAAGTAGCAACTAGAAAAGTAAACGTTCATATGTTTTGCTACGCTCACAGGATCGTTGATGGGATAAGCCTTGGTGTAACGCGCGTAGGTAATTGAGTGACTATTTCGGGTACAACGCACACAGAATAGGCGGATGAGTAATTCATAGTAATAAGGGCGCCGAATGCCGTGTTCTGTTCACGGCATTCGAGAGATGCCTGCAGAGATTCTCGGCCATTTGAGAACCGGCGGATGGGAAGTAGTAATAAGAAATCGTGAGATTTCCGATATTCTCTGCTAGCTCAGTGTATTTCGGTATCCAAGCTCTTCGGTAATTTTTCATGGCGAGAGACACCAGGTTGAATTTTTTATGGGAAAAACATGGTGAAGGGTGTTCAGCAGGTTGTGGTAGAATATGTCAGAGATGCAATGTATCTGTCGAAGGAAAGAAGCTGCCCCAGCGCGGAGAAGCCAGCAAGGAACTAAAATTCAGCAAAATATCTGAAGAGGGGAGGTGAAAGAAGAGAACTCGGAGGAGTATTTTGGTCATAACTGACCGCGTTGCAGTAAACGAAGCAGCGATCATTTCCTGGGGATCGTGGACCAACTGCGGCAGTAACCAGATGGACTTCATTTGGGTATATTAGGCCTAGAGAATGTAGACCACGTGTGGGGCTACATACAAATTAGAAAAACCCTCTAAACCGAGTTGGGGAAGCTGCGAGTTGTACCAGGTAGTGCCCGTTGTAGAAAATCATGAGACTCCCGGCAGGATGAGGTCGCGAAAAAACTTGGAGAATGAAGGACGGCGTGCACAGAGCGGATAATGGGGGACAAATCAGCTTTAGAGACAGAGGAGGGAGCTAGTAGTAGGTAGATGTAACAACCAAGTTGTTCTGTTCTGCGGAGATCCAGGTGGCCTCTGGAATCCCTTCGAGGGTAGAATCCTCAATGAGGGCGTTTGTCTGGCTGAGTCAGCTCGAACGCCTGCTTTGGCCTTCTGCACACGCTATTTGAGCCAAATTGTTGCAATGGCCGCGCGGTTAACTGGAGGTGCGTTGAAAATATTCATTATCCTGGAGTTTCGTGGACTAAGTAGCCATTCAACCTGACAGGTCAGTAATGGATGTATCATTAGCCACAATCACGGCCATGATTTGTGGTAGGAGGGACGGATCAGTAAGAGCTAGGTCGGAGGCGTGGGTCACGGTAGATCTGAAGCTAGTTCTGGGTGGTTGGGATATGGGAAAGTGTCGAGCCATGTGAGCTAGGCACCGGATTGATGGGCCCGCTACGCATCTGTGAATGGGCCTTGGTAGTACGAAACACGCATCGGCAGACACGGGTTGTTTCCAACAGTGTGATGCCTATCCCACGGAGGGGACCATGCAGTTACCATAAAGTCGCCTGAAACAGTCTTCGCGGTGTGATTAATTGACAAGATGGGGACCGCAACACGAGGCGGCAGGTTTGGGGTATTAAGTACTTGAGGTCTTTAAAAACGGGAATGACACTTGGTCATGCATCTGCAAAACAGAGGGAGAGCACAGAAATCATAAGAACAAAATAAGCAGACGAAAAATTTGTATCGCGCGCGCAGAAGCTTGACATTTTACGGGTTCTAGTTTCCTTCGCCACATTTACCGAAACGCTGATTGTATTAGTTGTGATCGCCACACATTGGTATAAAGGAATCATTCTGACCTATTGTCACATTGACCCCCACGCAGCGGTTGCCGATGCGCGGACGATTTGGAAGTCCCTCTTCCAAATGGGTGATCTCCAGAAATTCATTCGACAGCAGTTTTTTGACAATCACTGGACTCGAGATGTTGATGCAACCACTCTTGCAGATGAGAAATTAAGATCCATTGATTCTGCCTTCAGCAACATTGACGTAAAGTCGAAGTTGTCCCTATTATTGTCACTCAGCAATTTAAAACCCAACGTGTCACCCGAGGTAGGCTTACTTGGTATATAAAGCCTTATGTTGTACAGATAAGCATTTTGGGTATGATTTTATGCTTAAAGCTGAAATAGACTAGAGCCTTACCTTTCAGCGTTATGTAGGAAGCACGGACTGAAGTTCAGTTTAGTGTCAGCTGAATACAACTTGGAATGTGAATCCACGGACCTGGAGCTATCAGCTGAAATGAATTTGCTCAAAAGTCGGGAGTTATTGATATCCATGTGTTAGCTGGCATTGCAAGATGTCCCTTCCACTGTTTCCTATCATTAGTTTGCTACCAAATATTTCACTTTCCCATAAGTTGGTCACGCTGCCATTGAACAATCGCCTCCAAAGCGTGGCTCTCATTCCCTTATCCTCCCTACCGTCGGTGAACGAAGCTGTAGCATTAGAACCAGATATTAATAATAATAATATAATAATAACAGTAGTAATAATCGTTCAGCAGTAACAGTGCTGAAAACAATTGAACTGAACGCACTGTCTGCCTTATTTTTGTAGGCTTGTTGTGCAACTCCTTTTGTTTTAGATGAACCATGTCCGTTGTAGAGGTCACGTGAGTTTACCATAGGATTCGAAGTGTAGGATCTTATAACCCAGGTACTGTTCCCCATTCGTTGGAGGTCAAAATTAAGACCGGATGAACTGGGGTCGTTTACGGGACTGAATGACCGATCTCGAAGGGTTCTGTTAGACGACAAGGGCACTTGCAAGCACAATACGACAACGGTGTCCAAATAGGGAAAGTAAGTATACACATGTCTCAAGGTGGATGCGCGTCAATAAAACCTTCGACAAACGCCCCTAGCTGCTCAAATGAACACCGTTAACTTCGTGGACACCGTATGAGTAACTAGTAACTTTAGCTATTGCACTTCCGCCGTTATTTTCCCACCAGTTGTCCTAACATACACATACGTAGGCACTTTCTACCTCGGAGTTTCCTGGCCTACTTGTGAAAGAACTTTTCCTCGGTAGTTGTTTCATGAAAGAAAATTCCAGAATGCTGTCTACGAGGCCCTTATTTCCCTTTTCGCCTGCATGGAAATTAACCGTTACGACCGCCATTCCTCTCCAGACATCTTATCTACCCTCATCAGGTAGATTCGCACCCATATTTAACCGAAATCACCAGCTGTTTGAAAATCTGCGAAGCCACTGCTGAAGATGGCATCCTTGCAGAGGCACAAAGCATGAACCACCGCTCCTCTCGCACTACCCCTTGGGCCGTTCTATTCAGTCGTAGACACCAAAGTAGTTTAATCCGACTGGAGCACTTCTGCCCATTTCTGCCTTTCCACATAAGGGGGTAACTTTCAACGAACTACACTCAGTGTTTAACACTGATGCTCCGCTGCCGTGCCACCATGATTTATTTGATAGCCGTTTTGTGAAGAAAAGAATAAAAACGGACGGGGAAGAGATCTAGTGCTAGCCCACTACAATCATTTCGAGGTGCCTACACCTCCACACACTCATTCAGGCAATCTGGATAGAAATTGACAACAGGAACGCCAATGACATCGGTTGGCTGCCACATCTTGTAGTGTCTCCAACCAGGCGCAGTGGGGACCATGCGGTCCCCATCCTGGAAGGCGAGTAGCACCAACAGCACCCAAACGTTTCGTAATCTCCTTCATACCCCTCTGCCAGGTCAAGGGATGGCCACCAATCTGCTTCCGCCACTCTGAGTTGGGCATGGAAAACAACTCTCTTCAGCAAACGATGGTAAGGCATACGCAACACATGTCCCATTCAACGCAGCTTCTGGTGCTGGACACATTCTTCAATGGAAGTACCCGTCGCACAACCGAAAACTCGCTTTCTAATTGCCTCGTTACGGATATGCCGACACCAACCCACACGAGCAATGGTTCTGAGACAACCATTGTCTAACACCTGAAGACGTCTCAGTTCCGCTGCTCGAAGAGGCCAGGTCTCACAGCCATACAACAAAACAGCCCGCACTGTAGCTTGATACACACGTCCCTTGAGTTTCAGGGATACACCACTTTGACGCCATAGGTGCCTCAAATTAGCAAACGCGACCCGTGCCTTGCAGATTCGTGCATTGACCTCGTCTGTCACACTACCATCAGAACTAATACAACTACCCAGGTACGTAAAACGCTCCACAACTTCCAGTGCCTCTCCCTGGATTGTAAGTGGCGTGTTCAGTGACTGCATGTCCAGCAGCATGACCTTACACTTTGTGGGTGCAAAGTGACTTTGGTCAGTTCATCCAAAATCACCTACGCCTTCTCCTCCTCTTCGAAGATGAGAACGACGTCGTCTGCATACTCCAGGTCGACAAGGTTTTCTTCACAGGCTATTTGAACACCAGGGTTTTGGAGACCTTCCAGCGTTCGTCTCATTATCTCATCGATCACTAAGTTAAAAAGGAATGGAGAGAGTGGGCATCCCTGACGGACGTCGCTTTGTGTACGGAAGCTTTTGGGGAGCTCTCCGTATACTCTCACACGTCCGGAAGTCTGAGAATACAAAGAACGTATTATGTTCACAAACTTCCGGGGCATTCCTTGGTGGGCAAGCTTGTCGAGAAGAACAGACCGATCAACCGAGTCGAATGCGCCTTGGAAATCCAGGAATATTAGAATTGTGGGTCGTTTATACTTTTGGCGTTGTTCTAGCACCTGACGGAGTGTGAAGATTTGGTCAACGCAACTCCTACGAGGCCGGAATCCCGCTTGCTGCTCTCAAGTCAGTGTCTCACGAGCCACCATAAGGCGACGTAGCACAAGCGGCACAGGAAGTATCCTCGCCACCGGGGTCGAGCTTACCACCATGTGGTTACCGCACTCTACGCCCCTTTTTTGAAAATGAGCAGTATCACCGATTCTCTTCAGTTGTCTGAGACAGTCTCCCCAATGCAGGCAAGCAGATCAGACAAGCGCTGACTGAGGACTTCAACTTCGACCCCGTCTTTGAACAATGCGGGTGGGATGTCATGCGGACGAGGAACTCGGTGGCGCTTGAGAGAACATATGCAGCCATAAACCTCCAAGGCCATAGGAGCTTCTACGTGTGCTTTCAGTGTACTACGTCAGCTGTAGGCTCCATGTGAGTGGCAGCTAGTGGCATGAGAATTGTTGTTCGAGGTGTTTGGCCCAGCCTTGTGGCGTTCTTCTGTATTCGAAATGGCCACGCTAATCTGATCCTTGATAGTTTCGCTCACAGGGGGTTTCCGTGGACCGGTCACACGGATCAACTGACACTATTTAGTCATTGGCTCCGGGAAGCCCCCCCCCAAGAAAACCCTAACAACTGCTGCTTCACGGTTCGGACTTTTTAGTCAGAGGCTAGGGACGGGGTCCCCGAACAAAGCCCGACATAGTCCGACTGCCTAGTGGGTCGGACTTTTGAGTCAAAGGCTCATGGTGGAGTACTTCAACCAACCCACCTCCTTCGGCTAGGGTAACGCGGAGGTATCAGTCACCCTTGAAGCTTTAAGCTCATTGTCTCCGAAACGCACAAGACGCTACCTGGGTCGTGCGACTCAAGCCGCGTAGGACGATCTCAAATGTTCCGCATTTCACTTTCCGGGTATCTGGTGATCCTGATTCAATGGCTCGTGGTATCCATAATGTGGGAGTTGCACTCAGTCCCAAGGCTGAAAGCTCTTTACTGGACTTAATCCCGGTAAACAGTCGCCTGTGCGCTGTGAGGTTGTCTGGCTCAATTAAGATCAATGCAGGTCGATACGGTGAACGGTTTTTATTTGTCGTATCAGTATACGCCCCAACAGACTGCAGTTCTGGGACTGAGAAGGACGGGTTTTATCGAGATCTGTTGTGACTGCTTCGGTGAGCAAGAAGGGTGGATATAGTACTCTTGGTGGTGATGTGAATGCCCAATTCGGACGAACAACCCGGGAAGAAGCACAATTAGGTGGTGGATTTGGAGTTGTTGCTCAGTGTACGGATAATGGGGGCAACTGCTTCAGTTGTGTGCTGATCATCTTGTGCTCCTGGTCAGTACGAACTTTCGGCGCAAGCGCTCACATAGGTTTACTTGAAGGCCACCGATCTCAAGATAGTCATGAATTAATTTGGGTCATATGGCTACCGGTTACCGGTGGAGAGTGTCAATTTAAACTTGCCGTTCTTTCTGGGGTACGCAGCTTGACTCTGCTCATGCCATTGTGCGGGCCCGGTTATTAATTCGCCTTCCGTCAGCACTGCGCATGCCGAAACAGAGGAAATCCACTTATAAACTTAGACCAGTTTCAGTAGCTCAAGGATATTGAGCTGATCTGGCTGGAAAGATACTGGAAATGCACAGTCATGCGGATGACGAAGATTGTTTGGAGGTTGAAAGAGGCTGTGTTCTCAGCTTTCAGAACTGTCTGTCCTAGCCATTCAACTCAACTAAATGAACACTAGATATCGTCGAGATCAGCAGGTCTTATTGCTTCCAGAAAGGCCATACCAGCAACTAGCGACTGTGATGGCGCACACCGGATAATCAAGAACTTGAAGAATGATAGAGTGCTGGTGTTTTGCAAAGGCTCAGAAGATGGAGAAGGCTTTTGCTGCAGACAACAGCAGTGTCCTATTTCAGCTGATTCGATCAACCAATTAAAATAAGACAAGTGCCAGCGAAACAATGTGCGAAAAAAGACGGAACGGCAATTCGTTCGCAAAATCGTCGTCTTGAGCAATGGGCTGAGCACTTCAAAGGACAGTTCAGCTGCTTCCATTCAACACAACCGCTGGAAAAACCCAGCTGGCCTGATTGGGACGTCGACACCAGCCCGCCGTCAACAACAGAAACCCAACCTGAGATATCAGTTCTTGAACGCGACAAGGCACCCCCACCCGCACTCTCCAAAGGTGGTGAGGTCCTGGTGAACAGTCTGATGACCATACTGCAGAATATCTGGACGAAAGCAATACCAATGGAATGGAGCTCCTTGGCCGTCATCCAGTTCTTCAGAAAGGTGCAGACGGACGTCACGCGAAAACTGTCGTGGCATCACCCTGGTAGCCATGGCATCCAACGTGCTTTCTGACATCATCTTGAGCAGGTGATCGGTTATTGGGTAAGACAAACTCTTGAGATTCCGGCCCTAAGCAAGGGTACATCAGCCATACATTTACTTTGAGGTAAGTTCTTGCACTCCTCCACACGTCCCACAGTGGTAGTTTTTCTTGATCTGAAAGCTACTCTTGACCCTGTCGATTGTCAGAAACTTTGACGGTGTCTGGCGATCAACGGTATCCCCTCCAAATTTATATCCCTTATGACAGCACTCTACGCAAATTCCTGTGGACGGGTACGAGCTTGCATCAGGCTTTCACTCGAGTTCACCACATCCAGTGGCTGAACCCTCTCACCATTCCTTTTCGACTTGATTGTCGATGGGCTGCTTTAGGGTCTTTTGCTTGCTCCTGAAACCTGGGGGTCGAAATGCCCCCAGGACGTGCGCTCACTGATAGTGAGTATGCGGACGATGTCGCTCTCCTTGGTTCAGATCACTCCTAGTGCTGCTGCGTACAGCAGACACCTTTGGGCCGCATCGGGCTCTTTGTGTATTTTTAATCGTATTTCCTATTTGAATGCTGCTGCAAAGTGACCTTATCGCGGTATGGCGATTTATGTACCTTTATGACCCGCTAAGCTATACTTGGGTGTTTCTCTTTGGTACCCACAGAATTTCTCATATCAAGTTCGTCAGTGGATAGAGTTTTGGCGAACAAGTCTTCTGGTTCTCCAGGTTGGGGATTGGATGAGATCTGGCGACTTGTTCCTTAACAGTTTTACTTCTATGGTAGTATGCCGGCACCCGTCCGCTGCCTTGCGGTCAGGTCTTTGAGGCCTTGGTTGAGGACCCTGATCGCCCTCACAGTATCCTATCCAGCGTACAAGCACCAACCTCATAACTAAAAATATCATGCCACATCGGCCGTCGCATGGTGTTATCATCCGGGCAATCCTACTTGCTGCATTCAGCAAGGCGGGTAAGCTAAAACTTGCTGCTACTGACGTCTTCCCTCTTACTCTTTCACATGTTTATTCCGTCTCGTACCCTGACCTACCCCAAGTCGAATACTCTCTCTGGAGGTCCTAGCACTAGGACTCACTTCTTTGATCGCCGTACATCATGTCCAGGTGAAGTTTCTGTGCCTCTGGCTTCATTAACAACCCTAAACACTTTGAATCATGGTGTTTTCGGGATTTTCAAACCATGAAAACCCGCCTACTTAACTGTCTTTAGTGTTCGCACACTGAAGCAAGCAGGACAAGGGGCTCTTGTTCGTGCACTGGATTCTCTCTGCGTTGATGTATACGGTCTGTCAGAAACGAGGATAAATAACGCAAGTACTATAATTGAACTGACTGCTCTCTCGCTTCCCTCCGGGCTTCGACTACGCACCTCTGATAATGCGGAGGCTGCTGTAGCTGGATATGTCGGGGTCTGTATTGTATTGAGCTATCGAGCGGACAATCTCGAGCGTGACAATCTCGAGAAAACGAGGTCCGCCGCACCCTGTCGCTAGTGCCTGCTTATGTCTCGACGGACTGCAGCTTTAAGGCTGCAAAAGTCAGTTTCTATGACGCTCTAGGTGCTCTTTGACAACGGTCTAAAAGCTCAGACATCCCTGTAGTGGCTAGTGACATGAAAGCTCAGGCAGATAGACCAAGCGCTGTTGAGGTCCTGTCGGGTGGTCGTCTTGGGCTTTATATCACGGACAACTGAGAGTGTCTGCTTCAGATGTGTCGATTACAGGCTGTTACTTTGTGGTACTAATTTGTGGAACAGCGGAAGTGGTCTAGCTACAATGAACCAGCCCTGAACCCAAATAAACCGGCGGCGAGGTTCAACCATTGTCCGTCGTTTCTTATAGGATGCCTTCGTGGACTCCGATCATGCACTTGTCGCTGGATGCTTTTAATGGGCCTTTTCGGGTGCACGCAAAACGCCGCACCCCGCTCAACCATTTCTCGTGGACCCAGACTTATCAGAGCCGGATCCTCCAATGCCTGTCAACTGTTTCAATCTCAGATTTGAACGATCACTGGAGACTTCTAAAGCGCTACTCACTGTCGGAAATTCTGCCTGCGCACCTCATCCAAGCACTGCATTTTTGATGGGACAATGGCCGTGCTGAAGGGCGGACAACCGACTCCATCGTGTTGGAACCACACCACTCGACACCTCATCCGACGCCAAACGCAACTGAGTGCCCGTGCAGACTGGGAGGGTTGATGGATCAGGAGGGCCGAAGAAATGGAAGATGCGAAAAATGCTGAAAACGTCCGCAGGTTGTCCCGCTTGATTCGTTCGACTGGTTCTCGTAAACGTCTTGTCAGCGAAGCCATCAAAAACCAAAATTGCTCTGTAATAGCCAGCAAAGAACGTTAGGACCTTTGGGGACGATACTTCGAAAAACTGTTCAGTAGGTCACCTGCAAACTCTGTTGTGGGCTGTCAGGAGTCCTCGTGCTGCTGATCCTCATAACTTTCCACCTGTTCTGTGCAAAGATGGCGGCGAACTCCTCAGCCTAACACGTTCGCCTCCATCTTGGAGCAAGAGATCGTCCCGGACAGCCGGGGTGAGTCGATTATGATGCTCATTTTCAAAAAGGGTACTCACCGTGAATGTGGTAACCATAGGGGTGTTAGTTTGACTCTCGTCGTAACAAGGCCTCTTGTGGCGGCATGCGAATCCCTGACACGTAAGCATCAAGCGGGATTTTGACTGGGTAGAGGCGTCAGGTGTTAAAGCAACGTCATTCGTACGGACGATCCGTAATCTTGGCGTTTTTTGGACCTCAAGAATGCGTACGGCTTGTCTGTGCTATCGTGTCCCACAAGGACATCCATGCTCTTCACCTTTGTTCAACGCCGTCAGTAATGAGGCAGTGAGGAGAACCTTGGGAGGTCTTTAAAACTTGGTGTTCAAATCGTTGCTAGTGCGAATCTTTTCTACCTGGAGTACGCAATCAACATCGTCCCCATCTTTGAAGACGAAAGATACAGTAAGTACTGTTTTGTTGTATGGTTGCAAGACATGGCTTCTGCGGACAGATGATGGGAGGTGTCTTCAGGTTTTTGACCATCAGTGCCTCAGAAGCGTTGCTAGTGTCGGATGGCGTCAACGAATTCATAACGAGGTAATTGTAAAACGGGTATTTGGTTGTGGGGCAGGTACCTCGGTCCAACACCATCAACTGAGATGGGTAGGCCATGTGCAACGCAGGAAGAAACATCGTCTACCGAGATGATCGTTGTTCTCCATGCCTCCTTCAGAATTACGCAAATTGCGAGGTGGACAACGTATGACTTAGCAGAAAGGTGTGAAAGGGATTACGAAGATTTTTTGTGTCGTTGGTGCAGTCCGCCTTCCAGGGTGGGGTTGCAGTGACCTCCCATCCCTGCGCTCGGCTGGAAACATTGCAACAAGTGGTGGCTTATCAGCGTCAATGGCACTCCTAACGCCTGCGATAGGCCAGCACCAGGTCCCCTCCCTGGTCGCGCACTCTTTTGTTCCTTCCATTCTAAGGCTTCACATGTGATTAGACAAACTTTATGGTTGTGCGGCAGTGAAGGTTTAGTGTCAACACTGATGTTGCTGTCTCTGATGATGATGATGATAGTAATAATAGTAGTAATAATGGTATCTAGCGCTTATTTCACCCTTGCTCTCCCATTTTCCGGTGACTGAAGCTAGGACTAACGTACTCTTGATCCATGGTTTATCGCTAATCATTTGAACCCAATTGAAAGGCTGTGGAGCATCAATGTCAACGTTACTGTTGCTGTCTCTGATGATGATTTATTGAACAATTTGCCGGTAGTCATTGTCAGCCCTTGGGCGACGGAAGTGTGTGGGTTTTAGGGACGACGTTTTCTATCCGCCTATTTTCAAGATAAGATGGCAAGGCTGCTCCAATGCAAGTATACATACCGGTCGTGTAGAGACTAATCTTTGACCGCCGTTTAGTAATGCACAGACCAATTCAGCTCCAACTTTCCATAAGTTTTCCAGTTAGTTGCAGAAAGGAGCCTGTCACTTAGCAGTGGTTTTGTGACCCACTTGTATAATGCTGCCACTGGTTAATATGGTGAGCAAGTTAAAAATGAAACAAGCTGTTCGAGATTGCCACTGCATACAATCGGGTGACAATGATGGTTTATAGCCTGGGTCATGCAGACGAACATATCTTCATGGCTTATTGTTTGGGCGCTATCAGGACTGTATCCGATACCTACTGTGATTTCGCTCGAGTGAATAATAATCAACCTACAGTGTCCTTTCATAGGTTAACTACTGTTTCAACTGTCGGAATTACAAGAATTGAGATTACTCCAAGTCGTCCAGATGGTATACTGCGTACACTCGTGTGGCAGGGTAGCACCGCTGGACCTATAGGGTCCCACCAGGTCGACTGCATTATCTAATCACTGAACGTTAGGTCTAATACGTGGTGAATGGATGTTTTACCCAGATAATGGCTTTGAGGTCTTCAGCTCTCAATGCGACACATCACGTTTGTCCGCATGTTTTACATTTTTTCTGTTTTCTTGCGATTCTGTTTGTTACCCTAGGTGGACAGGCATGTGGAAAGTATTTTCCTCCAAGCCTTGGATGAAGAGAACAACTTGGTCAAAGCGGTTGCCACTATTTTACACACGAAACAATCCCTGAACTATCTGAATTTCGACATTTCTCCAACCAATGAGGCTTTCCGAAAAAATACAGAGAAATTGTTGAAACATTCACACGGATGGAAAGTGACAACTACTCCACTACTAGCAGAATGTCTCGGTGAAAATGTGCTATCCACTGTGAAGAGTAAACTTCCAACAAAAAACTTACATTCTTCTGGAAGGAAACAACCTTGTGGTTCTCTGGAACGGCGTACGGAACGTGGCTTGGGCTTCCGTTGTCGTGACAAACCGCACACATTAACCTTGAAAGAAACTTACTTGGAGAAACTGACCGATGAGTGCCAACGTAGAAGGGTACACGTCCCTATTCCTGGGCGAAGCTTTGCTCGGTCTGACGAGACGGAGGATGATACTGATGCGGATAATTCCGGTTTCCTCAGTAATCACTCGTTGAGGCGAACCCCGTTTTCCAATCAGAACAGGAAAATTTCCGGTCTATCCTCGTGGTCCTGCTCCCCCGAACATTCTGCTCGTAAGCTTAATCTTCCATGGCCCAGACCGAATGCAGATCTCTTGGATAAGCCACCAAATTTATTGACTCCTTCTGAGCGTTTGACTGCTCGCTCTCCGGCTGCCAACTGCCAAAAACCCTCACGAATTAAACTCCTAGATTTTGATGAACTTCCAGCTTTTGGTCCAAAAGCAAAACAGTTGAGGAAAGGTGAGTTGCTCCTTATTCTTTTCGGTTATCCTGCACACCAGCGTACTAGTGGGTGATAGAATTTATTGTGAAACTCGGTTCACCACACAAATTCATTGATGATTTGTCTCTGTTTTTGTACTGCACATTTTTATCCGTTGCTTCTTTTATTCATGTAACGTTCCTATCGCATCTAGACAATTTGTCAAAAGGATGTGCTTGTGGTCTGAAAGGCGGTCTTAACCCAGTATCGCTTACTCTTCTCGTGTTTCCCGATAGTGTGATGATCTTGTTTATATCACATAGCCTGTCTTTTGAAAACTGTGTATTTGGTGTTCTGTGCGTTATTCACTAACTCCATTGATGGTCGTGGCATTCAAGGTGTTCGCGGAAATCCAACCATTGTGGACCAGATCATTCTAGGCTAGACGGTTAAGCAAAGCTACCACTTTCAGCAACGGTAGTTTTAAACGACTCAGCAAGAAAACTGCTTTTTCTGTAGCTACCCGTTGGGCACGGAGCTTGAGATCCACATAAACCAAACCCGTCGGACTAACAGTACCCGTGTTGCCCGCTTTCGGTAACGGGGAACCTGATTAGCCCAGTGAATGAGGTAATAGGTTTCAACGATCCGAGTTCTACCCCCAACGGTTAAGTTCGGCATATCCAAAATTCCCTGTCAGGCAACACCACTTCTTGTTTAAGAAGTACAGATGTAAACTATGGAATAACACGATAACAGAATAACAGTAAGTCAAATGCACTCATTTGCATATTAATTTGGTTTTCACGGGAGACTTACCTGAATTCCAACGTAACCTCCCGTTTATGATATTCTTCAAATGAATGTATTGCACAAACACCACCTTATTTTTCAGTAGGTACGATATTCGAGATACAGCAGCATATCTTTTTCATGAAATAAGCTACTCCTAGGGTTGTTGAAAACTCTTGGACAGCCTACGATCGATTTTGCCCTTCTTGGGGCTCATCAGGTAGGCACAGTACCCGAGTTTCCATCAACCTTATGTTCTTATTGAGCCCGGATTGTACGAAATTAGTGAAATATACTCATTCGTACACCAATTTGTCCTGTGTGCTGAACATTCAGCTGAAGAATGTAACCGATGGATTCAGCTGGGTTTCAGTTGAGTGCCTCCTCAAAACCAAATTAGTTGGGCCGTCGAAGAGTTTTCAGCAACCTTATGAATAGTTTCCTTCATAAAAAACAATAGGTCACTTCGTTGGACGGGATTCTCGCCATACTTTTTTTTTGCATCACTGCTGGTGATCGAAATGCTTGATTTATTTTGTGCCCACTAGTAAGTCAATGCGGAACTCTTGATACTATTCTGATATTGCTTCTGAAAGTCTGGTTGCCTTCAACAGCTTTGGTTAAATTGGTTACTATAAAGTAAGCAAACCGAGAGAAAAGAATTGGAAAGGATGGTAACCCAATGCATGAAACTTCAGGTGCAAGTTGCCTAAGTCGTTCGACACATTTGATCAACACACTGAAGAGATAACGATAACCCTTCATACTGTATATTGCCACTGTTGGCGAGACTGTTTAAAATTGCTTTTCATGAGGGAATACATTGACTTATATCGACTTGCGTATGTTCGTATGTCACAGTGCGTTTGGGTGTAAATACCAGATCCAAAAAGTTAACCTCACTTTGTTAAGAAGCCCACAAGTCGTGAAGATGCGTGAGACATCTAGCTCTTTTCGCCTCTTCCACCGGAGGCCAGTTCACACCTGTGGTCTCGCGCCTCCTAGTGCCTCCCACAGATTCCACGTCTGCTGTACGATGAAAAGGTGTTCCAGGTCAATGGTTCAAATTTTTCTTCAGGCGAAAGTCCTCTGTGAATACCATAATCCAACCAACGAACAAACTGGGGCACTGGATCTCCAAGTTCATTCAAGGCATTTTATCACAACTGATTTAGATCGGCTGATTCGTTCTGCTCAACATCAGTCAGAACAGCTTTGTAACGAGCTCAAAAAGAAGTTTTTAAGCCTAGTGGAATGCGTTCGCAATATTAACAAATACCGACAGAGAAAGTACAGCATCATGGTGTCGAAATTCGTTTGTGAAAGATTTATTTATCGGTCATTCTTTTGACGCACGATGAATTCATTTGACTGCTCCAAGGTCGGAAACCGAACACGGGTACTGGTGCAAGGAGGGAAGCCCTTCGCTGCGGAGTTGTTTATTAGAAAACGCCAACTAAACAGTTACAGACTATTGGACAGGAAGGATAAACAAAAATTTAAATATTGTTTTTAAAAACGGAATATCCATCTTCTTCTCGAACGCGTCTTCTTGAACTCTCCTGGATATTCATTGACTATCGCACAATTGCAAGCAAAAACGGTAAAGTAGTTCCACAAATTCCGTAATAAATCCCACCTTCCATTAGATCAAGGCGAAGTTACGAGAACACATACTACTCGCATGCGTCATCAGTAGTATCCACCGTTACACTGGTAGTGGCGGGCTACATACAGCTCTTACAGGTTGGAAGGTTGGGTCCCAGCATAGCAGCCAAGCTGTCCTACCACCAAATAGCAAAGTTGGAGAAATATTAGACTCAACACACTTTTGGCCCGTGCATTCGGTGTTTTTTTCGTTTTCTGAACAACTTTTATTCGACCAATGTAACCCTTGTGGGAGCGGACAAATGGTAGTTGCTTGAAAAAGTAATCTGCCTTTCAGTTTGTCCATGGTTAGTGAACAGTGTGATCGAAATTCGTTACTCTGCTGCTTAGAACCTCCTTTGAATACCTCCCTAGTCTCTGTATTGATGCATGACTATCCAGGTTCCCTGAAAACCAAATGAAGACGAACCCGCACACATACGTCGTGAAAACCGTCGGGTTTACGCGCACAAACTTTGTATACAATACATGACTTTTTTCAGGCGCTTGTATTTTGTTCGAGATTTTGCTTCAGAACCTCAAAATTGTGATGATTTCGCTGTTCCGTCGAGGTTGCATGTTTGTAGTATGAACAACGCTGTCATTGTCTCTGACTACTTTCCCAATATGAGTAGATTGAAGCCTACTTATTTGCAATAGTTCTCCAGTCCCGGACCTGTTACACGGGTGGCTAGGTCTTCGTAGTACTGTTTTCATCTCACGCTTTTCATCTTCCTTTTTTCCCACTCGTGCCTAGAACAAATGGAGAAGGAGCGAGAACTCAAGCGTCAGGAACGCGAGGAGCGCATCAAAGAACAAAAAGCCGCCCGACAAGCTGCTAAAATCGCCCGTTTATCAGAGAAACAAAGTCTCATGGGAGCTCGAGAACAACCTGCATCTGCCAGTTGGACTGATGTAGCTCTTGCTCCCATATCGGTTGCACCCAACTCAGGGACACCGAACGCTGAGGTGGATCCTACATACGCTAGAGGAACCGGGGTCCTCTCAAGCTTGCGCGACAATTCAACATTCCGTCCAAGCTGTACCACAAATGACCGACTGGCGGATGACTCCCGTCCGTCAAGCTTTATGAATTCGGCACCGGACAGTGCAGGAAATAACTTACTTCTTTCTGGCCGGTCTAACAATGCCAGTTTGATAGTCCGACACCCTCTTCTATCAGTTTCCTCGGGGATGAATGTTGTTCAAGGTGTCGTAGATGACGATGACGACGATGACGATGATAACGACGGTCTTATGATGCAGGATATGAGTGCGGGCACTTATCAGCTGGGTATCTCCTCTGAATTCCGGTAAGGTTTGCTGACTTTTTTGTGCTTCCAATGTATACATACTGATGAGACTTGTCTGGCGTTAATTTCAGGTTCTTTCGTATGTAGCCAACTATTAATATACACGTTTTATTTGAAGACATCAATTGGTTATGTAGTTGTTCAGTGTGGTCCGCCTTCTCTAACTATGTCTCCACCTCTTTCATCACCCCTTAGCTTCGAAGTCGGCGTCAGCAACCCGACTACCCTCTAGTAGTCTTGGCTCTCAGAATTGCCGCTTCGTTGGTCTGGTCTCACAGAGTAGCATATGCTGTTGGTCTAGTCCTTTATTTCCATCCACGTGCCTCTACCGCTCGTCTCTAGTTTTTTGGTCCACCAATTGTTTCTTGTATATACAGCATGCGCAAGTATTTCATCATTATTGTAAGTCCTGCGACCAGTAGGGTTTCGCTATCCGAGCTCAGAGCATTTCAGGAGTGAGGCACGAGCTCCTGACTGCAAGGAATGTAACCGGATTTGCCTCTGACTTTTCGGATATATCTGCTTAGGTTTGGGCAATCTAGAGGTGGCTCAGATCTAGTGCTCCTACCGCAGGGTATGGTAGCTGTGTACCGAAGCGTCGCCACACCGGAATGATTTAGTTTGATTGTTGATAGTTCATTTAGGCATACTTCTGCTTACTGGTATCCTTTGTTTAATCGCCGTACACATGTCTTCGGACATACGGGTCACCACCAGACCTCCCCAACCACGCCTTGTAGGATCACTTCTAGTTTAAAGTTGGCACCCAATCCTCTTACAGGTTTAGTGCATCAACTTGTGGACGCACACAGAGTTAGATTGTGTTCCTCCTCGTGTATAAGAGGCGCAGCCTAAACGCAAATCAAAGGTGGATGAACGATAAAACAGAGAAGACTGGGAATTTCAACTAAAGGCCTTGAGTTCATACAAATTCAAGTGCGTCCGGGGCCTCCATTTCTAAGTCTGTCGGTAGATTGTTTTGGTTTGTCTAACTTATCCAGCTCTTAGGTAGATGGGGAGTCTTGCTGGCCAAGGCTTTCTAACCGACGGCTCATCGTTATTAGCAGTATCCGCAGTTCTAACCTTGATTGCTTTGGATTAACCGTAGAATGTCTGCAGATTTTCGGGTTTGTAATGTTCCTGGTTTTGTACTTTGGCAGACGGCAAGTCTACCTTGACCATGTTGTTCTGACGACCACTAATGGGCTTACATTATTTTACCTCATTTCATTTTGAATTTTTCTCCCCTTTATTTTTTGTGAAGTGGCTTCAATCCCTCCGCCCGCATTTCTTTGTACGGATCCAACTTGTCTGAAGTTCCGCCAGCTCAGACCAGTTATTCCACAGTTTATGCTCCCTGTTCGCTGATGTCTACAGCGAACGCATCCTATTCGCCTTATGAGGTTTGCGAAATTCCAGCGTCGCAGACAATCGCTCCATCCTTTACCACAAATTTACCGTCAACTGGTCTATCTACCAGCGGTCAGGGCATGCGGGCCGGTATTCCTGCACCTCGCACCATCTTCACACAAGCCTGCGTTCCCGGAACAATTCGGTTCATATCTGGCACTCACACTGGTCCTCAAGTTCGATTTGTACAACCAGTTCAAACGAGAGCAGGTGGTCCAAATCGTTCTCCCAGCAGTTCCATCGTTACTACTACGTTGACCACATTGCAGCCGGCGCCCGTGTCCGGAGCAAGCGCCACCACTTTCCGCGCGGTAACCTACCCAGCAGCATCTGCATCGATAGACACTCAGCCGCGGCTAATTCAACCCATAAGAGTTGTTGTAAGTCTTTATGCGCCACTGTTGTCTTTGCGAACGAGGAGTAACTACCCTTACATTTGTCCTGCTAATTCACGCAACGTGGTCTAGTTTGTTCAGTCCGAGTCTTCGGGTCGCATTAGCCTTCTGATTCCTTGGTCGACTCAAGAACCTCAAAAGGAGCCAGGGACGTGTCTTCAGTTGACGAGTGCCACCCCCATACGATTTCAACCTTGATGTGATCAATATATCCAACACTGGTCACTGACAGTGATCATTCCAACGCGCTATACGGTGAAGTTCCTCTAGAACATCCCCTCAGGGGTAACAGTTATCCAAAGTGCTCACTTTTAGTGGGTCCCTTCGGATTTGTGTTGCTTTTATACAATGAGTTCCACATTTCTGATAGCATGAGCTTAGCCGCGCCGTTGCTAGTCTATTATTTAGAAGTGAACAAAAATACTAGTTCACGAAATACCGACGAGCCAAGACGATCTCCATAGTGCCCATAAGCAGTGTCAGGTGAAGGAGATGGAACGCGTATGATGTTGTCACCGCTAGTCCCTAACTTAACCAGTTGCAGGTGACAGGCTCTACCGAACTCAGGACCGTTAAAACTAAAAGTAAGCCTACCACTATTCGGGTTCCAGACTAGCGGTTTGCTGTATTATTTCTCAATTAGGGAGTGTTTGATCAAGTTGGATAGCAATTCGAAAATATCATGTTTTCAGAAGTTTGTAAAGCGAACGTTCTTGAGACGACAACTTCTCGATAGGTTCTAAGTTTTTTTTCAATTGTGGGGGAACGGGTGTTTTTGCTTAGTTTCACCCGTTTCGTTATGTGCTTTGCACAGTGTTTTTTATTTGGGTTTTGCATTGTTGATTTGTAGATTCATTACTGTCGTGACACAACTACTACACGGCCACCATAATGGTTATCATAGATAAGCACATCAACTTTGATAGCCTCCGCTGGCTTACATCTGCAACATTTACTTAAACCTGCCCCATGATGGAAGAAGCAAACGTTTGAACACGTAGGGGACCTTGTGTCGCTCCAGTGCAATAATTGCTGTGCCCTCTGGTTTGTATATTCCTAAACAGTCTTTTGCGAGGACACTTCTGACCATCTGCACTTGTGTTTTCCATCTTTTGTTCATGTGATACTCAGACGATACAAGGCATGAATCTTTGAGAACCTCCGAACTGCGAATTATTACGATTACCCTAATGCGGTTCCAAAGTTGTTCAAACTGCGACTGAAATCATTAATAATAATAATTGTTCAGCTGTAATACCTTTTCAATGCCTAGCTGCCATGCCACCTGCATGAAGCACGAGGGCTGAGATACTACCAGGTTGCCGAAGCCTAAACGGGAGCAGCCGGGGTCCATAGGTTGGGTTCGAACCACAGATCTTCCGGTCAGTAAGTTAGCGCTTTAGCCACTGAGCCATCTGGGCACAGTCGTTGTAAAGAAAGTGAACGATTTCACTGGTTCCTGGGAATTTCAGTTGATTTCCACGGCATCCTGCAGAACGGTTTGAATTGGATGGAAACCTGTGCTTTGGGTGATAGTTCTAGTTAGGCTCTCCATATGCTTTTAAGTTAGGCTTGTGGGAAACGTGGTTTGTCATCAAGCCCTGTTACAGCGAAGCCAAACAATGAGGATTCCCTTTTTTTATCCTTGGATGATATACTTGCTCTCAGTTTTTGCGCTGGATGTCACTTAGTGAGCTCTTCTGGTTCATGTAGGTTTGCATATAACTTGGCGTCAGTCTGCGGCTGCACAAGTCTTCAGTTTCGTAAGCGATTTTATCAGGAAAATTTATATTCTTGCCAGCAATATTGTCAGCCCTCACCATCGTGAGTATCGTAGCCATATTCCCAGATCAATGCAGCTCTGAGGGGAATGGAGTCGTGCATACTTGGGAGCTCTTTGGAAGGTCCATGCTTCTACAAGTCCGGTACGTCACGTAAATTCTGATTCCAGGAAAGCGGACAATTCATTCGGTAGGGCAAGTGGCCATAGTTCGGAGGTACTGGATGTAGAATGGTGCACAGGAGTCCTTCCAAACAAAAAAACCCATTGGAATCGGTCCATACGGTCTTAGCGATGGAGAACTCTGACCGACCCCAGGAGCAAATATCAATACAAATACTTCAACTTAGAATGACTGTGCTTGCACAAAGAAAGGGAGAAAGTCGTAGTCAGGAAGGCTTGAACTTCCCGCAGCATTTGGTTCATCAGGAGCCGCTTTCATTGCAGATCATCTTTATAAGATTTACCGCCTTCGAGGTGGCGTGAGCCCCAACCTGTGAGTCTCGGTTTCGAACCGAAATCCAAACCCCTCTTGGTGGGAAAAACCGTCCCAATAGTTCAGCGCTTGTGTTTTGCACCGATTGGATAACAGTTATGTGCCGAGAACGATTCGAAGACCCTGAATGCGTCCTGCTTTGTGACGCATTGTCATGGGACATTTATTTGGTTACCCGAAATTTGCCAATATGTTCAGTGAAATACTTCGCCAAAGTAACGTAGAATTCGCTTACGTGATGTTTTCAAAACAAAGGAGGCTGACAGTCTTTCTCTCGAGTTAAGATATGTCAGTTTTTTTTAACACATTTTTCGATGTGCTAGGAGGTTTGGATAAACGGTATGTCTGCGTGAGCAACACGCAGCCAATCTGTTATTACATCAAAGTTCCCTCACTGCGAAATTCTTATTGCAGTCTGATCTTGTCTTTTAACTCCGTTCTCAGGCTTCTTTCAGCCAATTTGGCTCATTTCCCCGTATTTTTCTTCACAGGTACCATCAGGCGCATTATCATCGAGGCCTGCTGGCACAACTACTAGGCTTGTTGCAACGATGTCATCGCCGGGAACCAACACTGGTCTGATCCGAATCGCCCCGCGACCCACACCTTTGGTCCGTTTGGCCTCTGCAAACAATGTCGTGGGACTCCAACCTCGTCAACCGCAGCAGCCTGTTCCCATTTCTCCGGCTCCTTCACAGACCCAACCAGTTTCGGTGCAAGTGGCACCCGCTCAGTTTCAGCAGATACAACCAACTTCTCTGCCCTCCAACGATCCTCGATTGACAAACACTGCTTGGATGATGGATGGCCGACAGGTTATCTTAGCTCCTGTGGTGGGTATGGCAGGTCCGCAATCACCCCCAACAGGAACTATGCTTTCTCCTAAGCCTGTGATTCAGGTGTGTCTAATAAGCTTTGAATGCTGTCCGATATTTATCCCTTTTCGCGTTTGACAATGATTGTTGAATCTTTTCCAACTTATCCTTTGAGCCTATTTTTGTAGCTGCTTTTAAGGGACTTATTTTATTCCTTCATCAGACTTGTGCATTTGAAAACTGAGCTAGCGAATGCGTGTGACGGCTAAATCATCGTACTGTGTAAGACAAGATTAGGGTATTTACATGGTCTAAGCAGCTTATTTCCAGTGTTATTCGTTTTTTATTCCGAAGGCCATTACTCCCGAATGTTATGTTACCGAAGTGGTTGATTCCAACGTCCGCATGTTTTTATGGGTCTGGTGTAAGACGATCTGGTACGGGCACTTGCTTGAGGGAACGGGACACTCATTTATTGCAACTACCGATCACCGTCTGCTCGTCCGATTCAACATCTTTACTACGGGTTCATCTCTTCACAGAGAACTCGTCTGTTCTGTTATGTTCGCTACACACCGTGTAAGATGGGTAGACTTAGATAAGGAGCAGAACACCGTTTATTGAATGTACCGGCCTGAATTGCAGAAATGCTGACGACGGGTTGGTTAGTTCACATTCACCTACTCCAATTTTGAAATTGCGACGGAGTGACAACTCATTGTGGGCGGTAGCTTAAATGAAGGATCATTATCACTATGACCGAGCCACATTTGTTATGGTCTTTAATCATAGTTAGAGACTAGAGTCTTTTGGCTTCCATTTGCACTTCATAGACAACTGACTCTGTCGTCTCTTCCATCTGTTGGCAGTTTATGTGGTTCCTCACCCCGTGCCACCGGGTTGAGTTGCTAGTCTACTTTAGACATCTGCGAGAATGTGATGTAATTTGGAGGGCGGCTCAGTTATCCACATCTGTGCATCATTCTATATCGTTTATAATTGTGTTTTTTACGGGATATTCTGGCGCCAACATCCATCCTTTCATGTAATTGTAATACTCCAAGGTTATCAGAATAGTGCGAGAACTGCCCAGGCGAGAACGCTGTGGGCACATCGGTGATTTTATTGGTGACGAACATCTTACCATGTTTAGAAAACACCATTTTGCTGAGTTTCTTATAGGCCGTGGTATGAAAGTATGTCTCGGTCAATTGATAGCACATACATTTTCACAGCCCTCGCCTTTAACGTATTTGTTTGGTATGCGCCGAAATAGAGACTCTCATAAGCTATGGTCTCCATAATATCTTCGGAGATCTTCCATCACATGTTCTGACAGAATTTGTTGGAACTTATATCTACTAATACCTTTTTGATTCTTGAGATTCGGTATTGATGTTTTCCTCTATCTCACAGTCGCCTCCGTCTGGTTACATTCAAATTATGCCCCGTCCGGCTGGTGCGACTCCTGTATCATTTACGTCGACACCGGGGCAGCAACAGCAGACTTTCAGTATCGTCCATTCCGAACCCCAGGGTACTCAAAACACCACATTATATAGTGGCACACAGCAACCAGTGGTACAGCCGGACGGGCGTCTCGTTGTCCCGTGTTCACAACCTACCAACACTCTGGTCTCATCGCAATTCCAATCCAATCTAGTAGTTACAAGTGGTCAATCTGCCGTCAAGATACAAGATGACCTTCGCCTAACCGAGGCGCAACTTAGTTCCGTTCAGAGTCTATTCCAAGGCGCGAATCGTGTATCCAGGCCTGAGAAGGCCATGATCGTTTCTTTTATAGCGGGAGCACGAGGTGAGTCATCTCGACTTCTTTCATAGTCTCGAATCCATCTTATTGAGTCTGTGGGGAATGACTGATGAAGTTTACGAATCGTGTCAGGATCAACTCAAAGTCAGACCGTTCAACTATCTTTGCAAAGGATGCTTAGAGACCGAGACTGCCAAATCCCTCAAGCCTGGACAAGTAGAATCGAAGAGCCGGGATCGAGTTCGAACCGCCGGCCTCCCTGTCAGTAGCTCTTAACTTAACTAGTGAGCTCCCTCGAGTTCAGCGTTGATAATAATGCAGTATATCCATGGGGTCGGCTGTTCCTTCGGACGCTGTACCAGTCCTCGAAGAAAAATGGTTCTTGGGTTATTTTGTTGCTACTTATGGCTTACTCCCAACGAACGATTTATGCATTACAATCATTCTCACCTAGATATCGTTTTATCAAACCAAATCGGACAACCAAACTTATATGGCGTCACGGCTCTAATCTTTTTTCAGTAATACCAGTCGGACTGGAGATCTGATCTAGCTTGATCTTAACTGGAACTACGTTAGTTTGGTTTATTTTACGAACGAGGCCAGAAGAGGATTCTACACACTATTGCTCGTGTGCTTTAACAGAGCTCACGCGATCATACATGAATGCTATCAAGTCTGACCACCAGCATGGCACTACGTGATTCTCACGGGCTCTGAATGGTTACCTTGTCCACACCGCGTTGTTTAGCGTCTTAGTCTGATTGTTCTATCGATTATTCCCTTTGAGCTCATCCTGGGTTACGCGACACCTACTGTGTAGCCTTCTAGCGGGTTTGACGTAAATAAACAATAGAGAAACGATCACTCAGATTGCTTGCTCGGCTCAACCTCTTTACGGTCAATCAGTATAACAATTCACTTCACCGACCCTCTTCGTTCGATTGTACCGACGGTTTGATTGTGTTCGCTGTCCTTATTGTTCGTTGCAGAGCTCGGCTAGTCTGCGCCAACTTCCAGTCTTTACTTCATGCGAATACTGAACAGCTTTTTACCGTATGCATTTTAACACTAAATTACCACATTCCTCGTTCTTATTGTCGTCTTGCGAGGAATCCTCCTAAGTTACACGATCGCCTGTTTCCATTTACAGGAAATCCACACCCGGAAACTGGGAACACCCTACGTATTCACCTAAGCGAGTACAGAGAGCGAGTGTTGAACCAAGCCACCGGGCAGTTAATGGATGTGGCTGCTGACACCTATCTGCATATGGACTACTCCACAGGTACCTGCGAAAAAGTCAAATACTATCGAAACGAGCCACCTGATGTGTTGCTCCGTCTACCTGTCCAACCGACACTACATTAGGCCACCCTTGTTAATCTTGTTAATCTTCACAGTCCACGACGGCCTCGCACCACTGCAACGCTGATCTGTGATTTTTCTCTATTTTCCCAGTTTGATTACGCTTTGAAACATATCTTATGGTTCACCTGGTACCCCTTACCTCAAAACCCTGTAAAACTGTTACGAGAAATGGGTCGTCTGTTTTGCACAGTTTACATCATATTTCCAGTGATTACAAAACTGTCCGATGGTTTCTACTTTCCCAATTCACACTTACACAAGATGGCGATTTTTCACTACTTCGAACCACAGAAAACAGACGCCAGTCCCGCCACAAAGTGTACATAACCCATGTGTGTGGGACGAAACTCTGTCTTTTTCCCTTCGCCTCCTCTATATATGTAAAATGTACCTTATTTTTTAAGTTCTGGTTGTAAATATAAGCCGCTTTCTTTCCTATTGTATCCGTTTTTTTCTTGTGCTCTTTCGTGGTCGTACACCAATGACCACTGTGATTCAGTAGGTCCGCGAAGTACTCTTGAACGGGTTAGTGGGTGTTTAGGGGATATCATAAAGTACATCAGAGGATCGTTCGGTACTCTTCTCGCGGGGCTTTTTGCCTTACTTGGATGTTTTCGGGTGCAAGAATTACTGCTTTGTTTCAGTTGACGTGTTTCTCACAGAGCCTGAGATTCATTTTTTCGAATTTGTTGAGTCAGTGGATACGGCCTTACCGTGGCCTGCCTTAGCCCTATTCTGATTTCATTTGAACAGTTCAAGGCGCGACATTCATAACTTGATTTTGTGTATGGAAACAACATGGGCACAATTTATCTAGACGAGGCCGGTTTGCTGGGATTCAAGTGCACATTGGGGACCGTACCCGACTCAACCAAATGCTAGTACATCATTTCATCCTATGAACACGATTTCTACAGAATTTGGTTAGGTGCAGACGGTTTGTGTGTGAGTTCAGCTTCATCCATCGGAACTGATTCGATCGATAGAACTATCCATTGATTATTCTGAAGGGAAGTCTCGAAAGTGAATAAATGCTTCCAGAGCTCTCTGAAATTATCCTTTCGTCGTCAATAGTTTACATGGAATTGCACAGGTGATCGTGGTAACCATGCTCAGCCACAGAAGAATTCACCTACTACTAGTCCTTGAGTTCGTATCTAAGGTTAACCGCTCATAAAGGGTAGGTTTGAATTGTAGACGACGATTGCATACAACAATCCACCTGATTATTCTGTTGGAATTCTCAGCTTGCTCGTTTCCTGTCGATACATTTGGCGTAGAAGCTAAACATGGTCTCAGATGTAGTTAGGTAGGTGACGGCGATTTGACTCAGAACTACTTATTAGTGGCTTGGAAGTGAACGCAATAAGTTGTCTATCAGCGATATTACTCTGAACCACCAAAACCAGTTCTTCTAGCTGGAACACTACGGCAATATCTCGAATATTGTACCAACTGAAACATGAAGCGTTCTCTGTGCAGCACTTTCGGTTGAAGAATGGCATAAGCGTGGGATTCAACTTGGATTCAGTTGAGTCTCATTAACACCAAGTTGGTGTGCAAATGGGGGTATTTCGCAAGCATTAGTTTTTGTTCTATCCGTAAAGTAAGAACTGGGTTGCGGTAACACAGCATGCACTGATGCAAGGCTACGTAATGCAGCGGAAAAACAAGTCCGACGGGAAATCACTCATTAAGAAAAAACTAAGATCGGACGGATGACAGCATCGCAAAGCATGGTTGAGCGTGTGACCTTTGCATGGGATGTCAGCGTTCGTTAGAAATTAATGAAAACCAAGGAAAACTGCTGTTTATCAAACCAAAGACGACTTGGTCATATTAGCCCAATGCTTCGTTTTGACGCTCACTGTCACACTGGGTAAAATTTTAGGGTACTCCCGTCTGAGGTTCCCATATCTGCTGGTTTCTTTATTGTTGGTGGTCTGGAGTTCGGTCTACCGACAGGAAGCCTGCTGAGTCGAGATGTTCCAAAGACTTTGCAGATACTGAGCTCAGAGATGGTGACACTTCTAGAATCGGCTCCTCTGGGCATGCAGACAATTTTCAGTGATCTGTATACACGATTTAAAATGTCCGTCATATCTGTGCGATGTAAAGTACTAGCTCGGGATTGGGGGAGATCATACGTGAACTTGGCGCAACACGGAATCACGAAAACCAGAGCTGTTTTTATCGACCTTCCACACCTACACACCAACGTGTTTCGGTTGAGTTATGAACTTGGTCTTTTCAATAGAAGAAAATCGGAGTCTGTTAGCGTTTGGCCATCCATGTTCGATGTATTGCGTGATTCGGCATTAGGTCAGTAATACTAAGTTAGGCCGGACGGTTGTCTGGAGAAACGTTCGCCCCACTCAAATTCCATGGGTTACGCTGGTCAGATCGCGTACCTTCCATTTTAAATGATCGTCTCCCTCTTTTTATTGCATTTTTCAATCATCCGCGCACTGAGCGGGGTAGTTCTTCACGTTGTTAGACAACGGTCTGGTAACGAAATATTATCACCGAAATTGGTTGCGTCGACAGCTGTCACCTTTCCAACTCGCTTCTACAAGATGATCTGGCATTACTTGGAGGCGCTAACAGGCGTATTCCAGTCAAGATGTGGATGACACTCGCGCATCAGAACCGTCGTGAGGATCTAATGGTAAATCACCACACTTTTGTGTCTTTAGCCAAACCTTCTCTTCAGATATGTGCACTGAATCAGCGTAAACCTCGCACTTGATGGTGATCATCTCGACTCCCTTTGCCTCTATCCTCAGTGAATAGGGTGCTGCAGTAGGAACCGCTGAAGCCTAGTGCACGGTCCGCACTCCTGGTTAATAGTTGCCGATCAACGGTGTGGTCAGTTCTCACTGCATGTGACATGACACCCCCCTCATTCCAAAAGCCCGCGATGCTGTGGTGTGGAATTAGTTCTTGAGTGATGACTTTTGTTTACTCATTGTGATTACTGGTGTTTTCGTGGTAGTAGGAAAGCTTAAATTTTCAATGAAGATTTTATATGAACGAAAGAAAGAAAGAAAGACTGAGGTGCACTATGCATTTACATCAATTTCTCGTTGGTAAGTAGCAGTCGTGCGTTTTGGTTACACGCAGGACGATGAAAAACACCTTGGGGATCCATTAGAATGATTAGAATATCTCCACTCTTGTTTGTTGATGCCGTAATTTAATTATTATTATTATTATTTATTAAATTAATTAATAATTTAATTAATTTTCCATGACACACAAGGCATGCCAAAAGGTGATCAGGTGGCCCGCACCCCTCATGAGTCGCATTCATCTATTGTACAGTTTGGTTTTGCAACGATGTCACAGCGTCACTTGTAGCACCGCGCTTTAACCACTAAGGTATCTCGAACCTTGATAGATATTGAATGGTTATACGTTAACCACTCTTAATTTTACCTCCAGTATGTTCATTCAATCTACAACACGCGCTGCATATTACCGCCATGCTAATCTGTTGATCAGATCAGTTTTTGTTAGCAAGAGATCCGACTCCATTCTGAGCGCATGTCTCCTCAACTAGAGATTCCGCTGGATGTATTACTGCCGTATTATTACAGCCGTGGACACTTGGAAACCTCGCTTCCAACTCCGGCGATCAGTTTATCTCACAGTCTTTAACGTACACTCTCTGAAACAAGTTGGACGGCAGGCCTGTACCCTGCATTCGGTTTCTGTTCTTGTGCGACGTCCACTTGAAACGAGTACCCAAACTTCTAGTACGGAACTAACTTGTCTGTCGGTTTCCCCATGCTTCTGTGCATGTGCTGCTGAGCTTTGGAGTGGCACCAAACACGCACAGACAGATATGAGGGCCTGCTGCAGTGATGTGGGCAGAAACTGGTTTTGTGCATTATGAATAACCGGAACTCCGGCAACATAGTGCTCCCTACATGCGAGCGAATCCCATACAAATTAACCACATCGAAATCAGCCATAGGCGACGTGGATCAATTGTTAATTTCCGTTCGCTGTAGTACGCCTGTTTGGATTCTGATCACACACTTGTTCCCTGCTACTTTTCGTTACGAATTTTGGGGCGAACAAAGTACGACTTGTCTGTCTGATGCAAACTTTTGCTGGGTAGCACACCTGACAGGAAACGTCTTCGAAGAATACCAAAATGTTTCCTGGATGAAAACCATATTGCGCGCTTCTTGGAGTGATGTATATACTGTTATGTCTGAGTGTTCCAAACAGCCTTCATGCGTGTCCGATGGGAAGTTTCGCTTCGTTTAGAGCGGAACGGCTAGTTTTAAACGAATCCTGCGTGTACTTGTTTGAGAATTACCGGTGTAACATAGTGAACCCTCCCGTCTAACCTCGAGTAAGCGCTACAAAGCGAAGTGAAGCACGTCCAAGATGTGCATAGCAATGATAAATAATTGGAGACCGACAAATATTGAGGGGGCAATAAATCTAACTAGTAGTACCTCCGATCCGTTTATTGGCACTTGATCAGGTGCCAGTTGATTTATTCACGTACCAAGCTCGGCGAATAGACCAATTGTCTGCTCATCAATAGCCAATAAACAATTTTCCTGTGTTGTTTCATTTTGTGTTTCAGCTTCATCGCCTCTCCCCATATTACGATTGTGGCATTTTCATAATAATTGTTCTTAGAACGTGTTCTTCCCTAATCTACTGGCCAAGCTTAGTCGAGAAGCTTCCGCCGATGTTACTTCAACTTCGCCTATGTTATCATCTGTGTAACGCGACAGTCGGCTAGTAAATGACTGGATGTCTCTGGGTGTTCTCATTACGATATTCCTTTTTGGGGGAGTTATTCAGCAATTTTTGGAAGTAAAATGTTTCCTCGGTTCTGAGGGCTTTGCTTTTTCGAGGCAGGATTACAATGAAGGAAGATGCCGTGCTGCCAAAACGGTCCCTCGATAGGGTGTTCTAACTTTGGGGATTCCTGTGATGAATACTGTATCTCATTTCCCCTTGGTGATGCCACTTGAGGAGGCTACTGTAGTAAGCCTATCGGAATCTGCGTGAACTTAGTGGATTTACCAATGGGTCTCAGTAAACCAAGTATCAGATAACATTTTCGTAGGGAAGTACGCCTCATCGACACGATCTTTCGCACTCATAGAAATAATACGGCAAAAGCTGTAACGTTGTTCAGCCTTTTTCTGAATGCCATTAAAAGATTCACATCATAATCGGACCTGTTCACAAACGACTAGCTTGTTTCGGACAAATTTAATCATTCTGTGATCCTAAAGAAATGCTTCGAATGACGCATTTTGATGAACGGTGACTACATCTCATTAGCCCATTGATTCTTCCACTCTAAGAAAAACGGGGGATGGTCGACATATGGGATGCTATTTTAGCCAACACTCTTCGGACGGGTGTCCTTAGCGTTTCAGTAAAAAATATATTTAGTTCATCTTTCTCACTAGTTTTTTAAGCAGTTACTCATTAGGGCCTTGCTGCTTAGTTTTGATGACGCCGCCAGATCATGTCATAAATCCGTACTCATTGCTTAGTGAGTCGAGGCCTCTTTTTCAATACAGACGCTCTTATTGTTCTGGCTAACTTAAGTGCCTGCGTTACCGAAGTGTATTCTTCTTTAGAGGTTTCGCCATTCTCCTTGGCGGTGCCCCAAAGTACATAGGATTCTTGCGTTTCCCAGTCAACAACGATGTCAGTTTTTCGTCTTGTGTACAATAAGAAGATAATATTTAGACTTAGCATTTTTCTTTCCTTTGAATGCAACTCCGCTTACGGAGTGCACGAAAAAAAAACAAGTCTCATTGATTAAATCCTTCAGAGTGTCTGCGTTTTTGCACAGTATACGAAGCCAATCTTCTCAGGTGAACAGCCAGAATTCGTATTGTTCCTTTGAAAATTGAGCTACCATCCATCGCTGGACGTGGACGTTTCGTGTCCGACTTTCTGCGTATTATTTGGTGCACTGGACCGAACGTGGGTGTATTTTCTGTTCGGTAATCAGAAAACCTGCTCATGCTTCTCACTGTAGGCTGGCCGGCGCTGACGTAAGGTTTTCCTTTCGCTTAAAGCGGCTTCATTCGATCGGATTTCTGCATCATCTCTCCACTCTAATTCTGCACCTGTTGTGTCTATGATTAAGTGGTTGGAAACGTAACTAGCTGATTCCTGTCTCTACCCATGCGGACAACCTCGGCTTTCTACTTCCGCATTGAGTACGTTCTACGTCTCCAACCTGGTCTGACTGGACCGCCGACTTTCGGGAACGTCTCACATTGCGGAATGGTCAGCACGTTTATTGCAATTTTGCGGACACCCGTCGGTTTTATCATTGGTCCAAGGTGCCCAACCTTATCGATTGAGACCTGAACCTTAGGGCCATAAAGATCTTTGTTCTTCCCAGAAAGCTGGCTCAGAACCATATCACATTACGATTTAGACATGACTAGTGTTTGTCATAGTTCGGCCTGTAACCTTACTCTCGGATACTTTCGCGAACACACGCACGAAGAATGTGTCCAGCACCAGACGCTGCGTTGGTTAGGCCATGTATTGCGCATGCCGAACCATCGTTTGCCGAAGAGATTGCTGTTTTCCGCGTCCAATTCAGAGTGGCGGAAGCAGAGAGGTGACCAATTCTCGACATGGTAAAGAAGTATGGAAGAGATTGTGAAAGGTCTGGGTGCTGTCGATTCTATTCGCCTTCCAGGATGGGGACCGCGTGATCCTCACTGTGCCCGGTCAGGCGCTGCATGATATGGCTGCTAATCGATGTCGGTCGCGTTCTTGATGTCGCTTTCTATCCGGATTGTCTGAAGGATTGTTTTTAGGTGTAGGAACCTCGAAATGATTGTAATAGGCTAGCACTAAGTCCCTTCCTCATTCACCTTTATTCTTTTCTTCACAATATGGCTTTCAAATAAATTATGGTTGTACGGCAGCGAAGCACCTGTGTTGAACACTGATGTTTTGCTGTCGATGATGATTGTGGTCGGGAGAGTAGTGTCCCAACACTCAATCCCCACTTCAGTCGCAGTTCTACAGAAATAGTCGTTCTTAGTGGGGCGAGACTATAACATGAAGGAGGCACTCAAAGGAATGGGCGGCCTGTTTCGTCTCATTTTTTTGAAATACAAACGTTCTATGCTTACCTGTTGAAATATTCTTTCTTTCTTTAAGGACTTTCTGGTTAATGCCACTTGTGGTGTGAACCGTGGTTTGCATATAATTACCTCTGTTGCTTAGAAAGGTTATACTTTTATTTCAGGCTCAGCAATCAACCCCAGATGGTTTTGTTGGTCCGTTGACCAGAGCCGAGTATGAGCAGTTGCATGTACGCACTGATAAACCTGACCTGTTAGCCGAGGTAAATGCCGAAGCAAACGAGCAGGCTGAATTTGAACGGACAGATGAACGTGAGGCAACTCAAGCTGCCCGCGAAGCTTGGGCTCCTATTCAACCACCCTACATAGACGCACATTTCTCCATATGGTCTCTGTCTTCCGCTGTCAGTTATAGCCAGCTGTACCTGGGAGGCAAGATGCCTCCACCACCAAGTGCCCCTTGGGGTCAAAGCTTACAACGAGATTTCACTCTTGATGATTACGAGGAAGAAATGGACTACATGCGGGCTCGAGCGGAAGCTGAGTTAAAGTACGAGATTGGAGAACTTTCACCTGTGCGATACGCGATACACGTTCAGGTGAGTTTGGCGTTCCTAGCTGATCCAGAAATGGCGAAATGACATTCTCAATGGAATATCATCTAGTGATCCTTGGGTGAAATTTCTAACAGTCGATTAAATTTAGGGGTTTCAGAAATTCACCCATAGATCTCGTCAACCTATTTTACTGCTGGTTCGGTTTTGGTGTGCTTCGATAGACACTTAACGGAGATTGAGCTTTGGTTTCTCATAATATGGTGGTGCTCAAGTAGCTTCACAAAATGTGCTATCGGTCGGCGCAGTCAGGGAGTTCGGTTGACACAGGGTTTAACTAGTCCTGTTTTTTTAGGCGACAAATTACTGAGAGCTCTTTGAGTAGTGAAAACTATTTTTATGCCGCCACATGTTTCCTACCTTTCAGGTAGCTTCCACATATTCGGAGAGTTTAATGGTTTCTGCGATGGCCGAAGAATATCTGTGCATTGCGGGCTACGTCAGCTGGTGTGATTTATCCGACCCCAGTTTAAATCAACATCTTCAGCGGATGAATTCAGATCCACTGCTTGTTGGTTTACGGTACGATGTCAGCGATATCGAGGGCGACTACTTACTAGACACTATGGTAAGAAATTTTCCCACTTGAATCAGGTTGACTAATTCAAAAAAAATTCTTTGACACTATGGATCATCGAATCGCATGAGCAGATAATACTTAAGGAAATTGGTTTCGAATTTATTTACCCCCTTCTGTGCCCTTAATGACGAACGTTTGTTTCGTTGATTCTTACGGTTTGACTGTCATGGCCTTTTCTGTCTCTTCGCAGGTTGATGATAATATTTCGGCCGTAGAGCGTTTGGGACTGCCTTTTGATCTGGCAATCGGTCCTCATCAACTCCGTCACGCCTGTCACTTGGCCTACAAGCATCCGAAATTGAAGTTGATTTTGAATCACTGTGGGCTCCCTCTGGAGTTCACTGCGTCCAAACCCTGTATGAAACTGAAGTACCGTACTCATCCATTCTTCAGTTTAGACTGGCTTGTTGTGCCAAGTGTGACATATTTTTTGCGTGCTAATACCAGTGGTTATTTTTCACCTAGTAATAAGACTCGAGTTTTGTGAAAGTATTTTTCTTTCCAGGGATAAAGTTAGTCTACTCACCTGCCACACATGGATAAACTCACATTACTTTTGTTGTGGGCATCACCTAGGGATTTTCATTAAAATAAGTTGCGAATTTATGGTGGTAGATGAACTCAAATATCAAATTACCCTGTGTAGATTATCTCTGATAGGTTGTCTCCGTTGAGCTCTTATCCAATGCTTACCCTGTCCTTAAAGGCCCTTTGTTCTAAAGCCAACTGAAGGGATGTTTTATGTGAGTTTAAAAGTGCCGTCTACACGGTTGACTTCGTAAGCCCTGAATCACTAATGCGTCACACTCTTCCTGAGCGTATCCATTCCAACATATTTTAGATCTGGCGTAGCATTATTAAATCGTAGTCTGTTTGCATCGTTATTTCCTGCATTAGCTATACTGGTTCTGGATTTATTCTCTCCACGTGTAGGAGGTTGATTGGGATAATGTGAATAAAGTTCATCAGGATACGGAATGTCGTATTCTGTTTAGGGATTTCTAGCTGAAACATCTTCGTGTGGAGATTTGGATCACAGTTTCAATTCACCGGCAACAAAACAATCGTAATAAAATGAGTAACCTGTGCCAGTGTAATGATATGAATATCAGCATTGCGATCGCCAATTGTGTACTCACATTCACATAATGTTCACAAGGTGAATCTAGCAGGAGTGGTGGGTGCTGGCAAAGCAAATCAAATGATCAGCTTCATGTTGAATGGGCAAAGGTCGTCCCACTGTGGAGCGATCACTGTTTGGAGTGTTCACTTATCAGAAGAGGCTACGTTCGGGACTTTGGAGCCTCGTTTCACAGTTGTGACATTTCTAACAAAGGCCACTCTTGATCATTCTTTTCAGGTAGTCTGTTCAGACAGGGACACTTGTGCACATTGCCTAAAAACATGTCCCTTTTTTCTTAAAATTTCCGGAGAAGAGTAGGTTCTCTTGCTGCAGTTCAAGTGGCGTTGAGAATTAATTTTCACACAGAATGTTTTCGTTTGTAATTCTCGTGCTGAAGCCAGTCGATATCTTCGGCTAAGTAATCAATCTCACCCCATCGATTGAACCAATCGGCATCATTCCCTGTTATAATCACTCGAATGTGGTTCAGAATCACTCAGAGGTGCTGTAGCCTTTGATAAAGAAAGTCCGAAAGATTCCTATTAGTCGCCGATTTTTCTATTGTTATTGCTCAGGCCTGCAGAATTTGACAAAGTCTTAGCTCTCACATCTTCTTTGACTTAGGTGGTAGCTACTGAAGAGGCACTACGGGTGAATGATTTGTTTTTTCTACTTGGTTCAGTTTCTGACAACTTAGCTCAGTTCAGTGGTTCGATTGTGTAATCTCAACTCTCCCCAACGGCTGATCATGGGCGTCGCAGCAAACCGGTCTGAATCATCACAGGACGACAAAACATTTGGTTTACCAAATACGCTCTTTTCACTAGTAGATTTCACGGTTAGACTTACTGAACCTTTTTTTTAAATTAGAGCAAAACTAAATTTTGCTAAAAAGGTGAAAAGTTAGCGGTATTCACCCTAGGAATCCAGAGTGCGGTTGAACAAACAAACTCTCATGTTTTATGGTAAGATTCTGAGCGTTTGGTCATCTTTGTGGTTAACTAGCACGTATACGGAATACATAGTCACTTGCTGTGGCAGTGTAGTGCATTCTTTTTTCATAACCAATATCAATTGAAGAACCTTCGTTACGATGTTAACACGCTCCACTTGTTTCTTCCATCAGATATATAGGTTTTTTTGCTGAATTGAATTTCCTGTTCATGACCACATTCAGGTCTCGTAGCGACACCGGTCTGTGAGCTTAATGCTATGGACAAAGTGGTTTGAGAAATTTTTACGCTGAGAATCAGTGCATAGCCTTTTAAAATTAGAATGCCGAACTCTGCAATTACAGTACTCGTCCTTCTGGGAAATCTTTGGAAATAAAATACATCTATTGGGAAGACGGCTTTGGAGACACGAATTTCCTTCTATTGCGATCCATCCTCGGGTAGTAAAAACTCGAGCTGGAGAAGAGACGCGTTTTGGTTCAACAAATGGCTGGTTTGGTCCTCAAAAGAGTACATTGTGAATTGGAATGTCTACGTCACTGAGCCGTTTTTTGGTTGACTCACACGCCCTGAGTTTCTTATGACCACAGCTGATACACTAATCCGTCACATTTATAAAATTTTTGGGAGGACTTGGTTGGGCCGATAATTTGACCTCAGGTACACAGTTGACACCATTCGTCGGAACACTTAACAGTTGAAATACCAATTGGAGGACAAGGTGAAGCAACGCAGAATAGATCAGTACTTTCCGGGTTTACGATGGATTATCATTGTTTTCGTTGCTGTGTGGGAATTTGTCCTCGTACTAACTTATCTTGCTTAGGTTTTTTTTATTGAAGTTCAGCTAGATCAGCGACCTACTGGTATTTTTATAATCTGAATGATGCGAGCTGACGCTCATTATACAGGCTCACCACATATGCTAATGTGTAAATGAAAGACATGTGGGAGACTGAACATCTGGAACAGTCAGGTTAAATGAAATGGAGGGTTCTATCCCACCCTCATGAAGACTGTCGGGAAATCTTTGGCTGCAGTTAAAACTTTGTTATTCTAGTGCAGAAAAAACGTGACGTGTCACTCTCCTGCGAGTCAACTCCTTTGCTGAGAAAACACTTCGGAATCCTCGAAAGGGGGTACTTTAACTTAGCCATAGCTTCTCGTTGTTCTTTTCGGGATGGTCTGTTCCTCGGTTTGTGGAATCATCTCTTAGATAAGTAAGTAAATTTACATAACAAGAAACGAAAAATTGAACCGCGAAATGGGCTTTAGTGCTGTAACTTCGAAGCCAACAAATTCCCGTCGGAAAGAAGTAGCATAATTGCAGAGGTCTTCGGTTTTCTCTTCCCCCGAAGCTTGTCTACCTCAAACCCAATATCTCGATGTATAACTCATTATTCAGACCCTTCAGGTGTACTACTTGTTGGTGATCCATTATCTATTTGGATATTTTTTGGGTGACCATATCATACTTGTCACGCATTATGTTTATAAAGATTGTCATCACATCACTATGTGCCTGCTAATACTCACTTACCTATTTTCGGCAGCGTTCAACCTGGCCTCTTCCAGTTGGCGAGCCGACTTGGAATTTCTCAGTCGTTATCCAAATGTTTATTGTAAAGTCACGGGAGCTACTGGACGCGTGGTCAATCCATCAAAACCAGATGACTCGACCGACGAGTGGTGTGCATTATCCGCACTTTCGCATGCTGTCAGCTGCTTCGGCCCCGATCGTTGTATATTTGGCTCCGGATGGCCCATTTGTCGCCTAATGGGATCGGATCAGACAGGTTGGTCGGAACAGGGTATCCAAGCTCAGTCTCGTGAATGCGGTGAAGTGCCCGGAGAAGTGTCTGCAAAGCGAGCTCGTCGTTCTGTGCCCTTATCAGTGTTAAATATGTGGGAGGCTGCCAGACTCGTGGAGTATGCGATGGGTGATGCTGGTTACGGTGCAGTTGAAGACAAGCATAAAGTGTTTGCTATGAACGCACAGTCTGTTTACAGCCTTACAATCCGTCCATATGGGTCATGTCCAAGACAAGCGCGATAATCAATTTGTATCAATCACTTAATCACTCGGATAGTTGCATTTCTTTTTATACTGAACAGAGCGAGGATGAACACCAAAAATTGAAAGTACATATGAAATTCATATTTTTTTTTTACTTCCACACAATTTTGGATACGATTTCATTTTGACCTGTAGATCTTGTGTTGATGGGTTTCTTACCGCCCCTGAGGCGTTAGATTTGGGATGAGCAAAGGAAGTGAATGAAGCCACCGCGGCCTGGTGACTTTGGTTTCAAGGCCGTGGTGTGTGAAGACTCACTTTAGAGACTTTGTGCCCTAAAGCATGTTTATCATGGTATCGTGTGTAACACTCACAACTACGTTTGTTCGGTGTCATTTAACTAATGGGTTTGTACGTTTTATCCAACACTGTGTAGTGGTAGCTTTCGTCACCTAACGCATGTTAGGCGAGATGGCTCAAGTTGTTAGAGCGCGAATTTACTGACGGGAAGGTCCGTGGTTCGATCCCGACCTCTGCCTTTCGACTTCCCCTGTCTGAGCTTGGGCAACATGGCAGTATCCCAGCCCTCATGCTTCCTTCGGGTGGCATGGCAGCTGGGCACCGAAAGGGTGTTACAGCTGAATGATTATCCCAGCCCTCGTGCTTCTTCTGGTTTCTACCTCCTCCAGGGAAATTCAGAATCCGACGAAATTTTCTGAACCCCATTTTTAACAAGGCCCTCTAAACTTTCGTTCTCACGCAACGCCATGACGGATTGAACCCTCAGAAAGCCAAACACAAAGACAATTAGCATCACTTGACACGATTATCACTTACTGTAAGTTGGGTTCATTCAGCACCCAACTTCTTCTTACCTGCATGATACTAGGTGGTTTGGAGCTCTTGAAACCTCTGACGGCTTCGTGCCTTTTCTACCTCGAGCGCAACGGAGTTCTTGGTCCTGACGACCTTCATCCGCTCTGTTCAAGGAATGGAGATGAAATCCTTAGTCAGCGTTTTTCTAAATTTTTTGCCTTTGCGTTACAGAACCCAGCCCAGGTGAGCCGGTAGTGGTACTGGTTTTCAAAAAGGGTGCTCGCAATGTGTGGCATTCACAGAGGAATTAGCTTGACTTTTCCTCTTATTTTACGTCGTCTTACGAAGCCGCATGAAGACGAGATTCTGGGACAGTAAGCAGGATTGCGACCGGGCAGGAGTTATGCGGACCACATCTCTACACTTCTTATAGGCGCCCTACAATTTCGGTGCTTCTTCAAGATTGCTTTCGATTCTCTCTACCGGTTTGTTCTTTTCAAGAGAAGCTCCTGAATATCACGCGCTGTTAGTTTTCGTATGCTGTGGGTGCATTCATTCATTAGAGCACTGCGAACGCTACTGAACGGATTTAGTGCAATTTGGTTATCGAACCTTGTGTGTGGTCCATACGAAAGATTTGAATCACTTGAGATTTAGTTCTAAATAGTCCCATTTGAGGTCAGAAAATAATGGTTGCGAGCGGTGTTTTCGATGGGATCTCATCAGACAAGTACATTAATAAATAACATGTTTGAGGGGATGATAAGTCGCGCCATATTGGTTAATACTTAAAATTAGCTAACCTTCAAGTGAGTATGAGTTTCAGAGAGAGTCATTGGTTGGTCAAAGTAAAGTCAGCGCCGTCATGGGTCTTTTTTGATTAACAAAACGAAGAATTAAGGCAATCTTATTGCAACCCCCTCCGTTGTTTTGAGTGCCTCTGCGGATGACCCTGAGCGGTGGGGCCGCAATCGAGAGATCAGGCGGAAAGATTGGGCTGGGTTGACTTGTTGGTTCGTATTGATCGGGTGATTTACAATCACGCTGGTCACGTGTTCGGTTTATCCGGTGCGAAATGCTCAGTCATTCTTTGAGGTAGATTCCGAGTTTTGCGACCCACATACCCATTTACACAACCTACTCTCGAGTTCTTTGAGCGCGTACACAGTCTCCAGGTTAACAATAAACTGATGTGTTCCTTTGGCTTCGCGCGCCTTTCTACTGATGTTCCCTTAGTTGAAGCGAACGACTGGCTATAGTTGAGGCTTCATCTGGCATTCTCACCTCATTTTACGCATGCTCCTCTGTGAATTGAAAGAATTACTTTAGCGATGCAGAGGCCCCATTTCCGTTCATAGTTCGATACACAGACAAAAATGGATTATTGATAATCTCTCCGTTCGGTCCCATTTTATCTGACATTTTTATGAGTACGACTGAATATACTGTTTTGCACCACTGCACAGTTGCCATTTTGCCATCGATATGTTCATGATATTATTGTTTGTGTCTCTTTCAACCCAACTGATGTGATTCTTAATTTTTAACTCGGCACGCTCTGCATTCCGCTTCAGTGTGGCGTACGAAGCTAGTGACAGTTCCTACTTTTTTGATGTGACCTTGGCTAGAAGGCCAGGCAGGACGCTGTGAAGAGAGGTGAACCGTATAAAAACTGGTTTGGTAATTTCCACTTCGCTAGTATCCGATTGCTCAACACAAATCTCGAAGATAGACTGTCAATCCATAGTTCTTCAGGGTCAATGTATTCTTTTGTTTGCAAGGGTCCTGCAAGCTTTGTGGGTTACATAATTCGGCATCTGTCCCAGAGAACAGCAGAGTATTTGCGGTCCTGATTTTGAACCGAATAAGCTTTACACCTCACCAAGGCGATTGTAAATAACCTACGAAACACCAATTCAGCTCAGCTCAGTCGTTCAGTCTGGTTAATCGAATGTCAGCTAATCGTTCGGAGGCATCCGCAAAAGGGTACTGGAAACTAACAGATGCGATTGCAGTCAGCTTGCCTGAACTCTTCACTCTGTCATAAAAAATGACCCGTAACTGTACCTCCGCCAATCAATGAGATTTCTGTGCAACTCAAAGTCTCATGTGATGACCAGTTAATTCTGAGGTTCAACTTATCATCCTTCCAACCCTGTATTTTATCTTAATATACTATTAATTCTAGTAATATCATGCTATTTAATATACTGTAATACTTTAACATATTTGCCTGATAGGATTTAATCTAAAGAGTTGCTTAGAATCATTTTCTGTTATGCCGTCTGCTGGAAATCTGAGGGAGCAGCTCAGACAACAGTCATTTACGTTATTCTACCATTTAGTTGGTCTAGGTTCCTACGGAGATTTCTCATCTGGATGATTTCTCAGCTTCAGAGTAGCAATATATGACATCTAAGGGTGAGGCAACCTTCTTTCCCTTGTCTTGCCGTTCATGGACATAATCAGGAACAAAATGCCTTCCGATGCCACACTTTTCTAACCTAGTCTGTTGCACAGACTACATGTAGTAGCCGGGGATTTCGTGCCTACTACCATTCAGTGAGTCATTTTCTAGAACTGTGCACAGCTGCACTACCGCACAGGATCGGGAATTGCCCGTTTTGAACAAACACTCAGCAACAATACAAGACAGACAATATGATTGGCTCGATGGATCGAAACTTACTGTTTGAAAATCGCGCTTAGACTTTGAATACTGTAACCTGATCTGTATCTTAATTCTTCAGTGATCCATTTTACGTCTCGTCCCATCCCGCTGCATCTGTAAGCCGATCAAGTGGCAACATATCTGTCCTTATGCGAGTCCGACTGGTAAGAAGCTGTCGTACACTTGGAATTCGAGCAAGGATTTGGAACACCCTCTAGTGGACAATCAGGATCGCACCTTAATTTCTACTGCTTGTTCCTCCCTACAACTAGAAGAATAAACAAAGGTACCGCCGGTCTTCAACCAGTTAACTTTCAGCTCTTTAACTTGAGTACAGCATGCTATGTAGAGGTAGTGAACCTCAGGTGCAGTTAAAGACTGTTGTATCTTCGCTGACAGAATTGTTTATGACTTTTTAGAGAACACCCTGACAACATCCTAGTGTAGGGCAGTGATACAATAGGTGTGTATAACATAGATTGATTTCAACACTGTTACCAACTAGCACACGAAGATCCCATCAAAAATTGATCATTCCGCTATCAACTTCTTAATTTTTAGAACAAATAACCTAAATGTTTTAGGTTGCCTTCTGTTCACACGGTGCTGCACTCGGGCTTATTAGCACCACTGTCGAAAAAAAAATGGTTGTGTCCGACCGACGCTATCACATATGCTGTCGCCACGCAGGGGCATCAAGGGCAGGAAAAGTTCTGAAGGTTTTCTCCCTCCCCCTTTGCCAGAGATCATGTTGATTATCCGTGTTCCATTCTGCGTGATTATGCGCGACGTGTGTTATTTTCAAACTTGGAGTATTGCTCTGGACTATAAAACAAGTTATAACTTAGCGAAATACATTCATCTGCAAAGCAATTTGGTTTTGCGGGAGACTCACCTGGAACCCAGCTGAATCTCTCGTTTATGACTTACATAAATGTGATTAAAAATCGGGACTGAATGAGTTTGATGTGGTAGCAAGAAAGTGAGATGTGAAAGCATTTCCGATGCACACTTTTGACATTCTCTCATAGATTGGGGGCAGTCGCCGTTCGGTAGCCGGAAGCTGTCTAGTCAAATAGGGTGAGCGTCTGGTGTTTAGACAATTTGGTCAAATACGCCCGCTTATTTTGTGACACTTATGTCGCTAACCGTTGTCAGGAGCTTTACTTTGCGATGAAACATCTCTATGTTGCGATGCTTAAGTGTTCAAGGTAGACGTCTTAGGTTTCGAACATTAATACATAAAATAGAATCAAACTCTGCTGCTGCTGGACGAGTAAAGGGCAAATTACTGTTAAAAGTATTACTGAACGACGGGTTTTTTAGTGGGAAATGCTTCCTAAAATAAATTCTGAACCTGTCGAATTTCTCATATACTGATTTCGCTGACATCCTGCTAACCTGTGCAAGGTTCCAGTAAATAAGATTGAATGTTGGTAGGACCTATCTAGTTCCGACTTTGAAAGCATAGGGTGATCTCGCAGATCTGAAAACGAAGTGGAGGTAAACAGAGCATGAGCGAAAAGTCACTGCCGAAATAGACTCGAACAACCTACCTCACGCTACCAAACGGATGCTTTTGAAGTTTTTGCAAGGTCCACCCTCCTGCTTTCGAAACAGTCGTATAAAGAGCCTTTATATATATATATATATATATATATATATATATATANATATATATATAGTTCAACTTGTGGATCACTGTGGAGGTTCCACAAAGAGTTCACTAACAGTTCTAATAAACATCAACTGTTATTCATTTTGTAGGGATGAGGCGAATCACATGTGAAGTTCAGGTACGCAAGTGCGACATACAGCGCGATTCTTCGGTAGCTCACTCTATATTCCGCTATGCAGGTCTTCGGAGTTCACTTTAGACGTGTTCTTTTGCTCACAATACATGCGAATGGACTTTTTAATTTAAAAAGTTTTAAACCGTACTGATTATTTGAGAATTTCTACAACGAACGTTTTTCGTGAGATCATTGTAAACCTGTTACTGTGTAAGGCGATAGAAGTGTTTGGAGCCTGGGAACGTACATAACCTTTTCCGGAAGTCTATTGGATCTGGGAATGTTGGACATGCAACATATAAACATAGGGTTTCGGGTGGGAAAGTTCCATCCTCACCACGCATTTTCATGTTCGAAACAGTAGCATCTTGCGGGCCATAAGAGACGGTTAGACGGGGACTTCAATGATTACGTGCAATATAAATGCAGTTGCTAAACGATAAGAGAGCTTTGAAAGAATGAGCAGGCAATTAGGGTATAGTGGCTGAGGGAAAAAAGAAAACTGCCAAAATTTCACTGTCAGCGTTTTGTGTCTTTGGACGATCGCTTGAGACCGGAGTCAGCCTTTCTGGTTGTGTACTGGGCAGCTCATCACAAAGTCAAGGGTGTAAAGTGAAGCGTCTTAAGCACGACACAGGTATCAGTTACCAATCAAAAGCAATTAGCCCACATGGCCTAACAAGAATCAAGATTCTCACCAAGGTGCCGACCTAACAGCAGCTGACTGATACTGAGTCTCGCGCTCCCACTATTCGCAAGCACTTTAAAACGCCAAACCGTCGGAGATTTGTTGGAATCGATGATTGTATCAGCTCATCTTTGATTGAATACCAGACAGTAAGCATTTGAGGTTATGCTGTGACAAGAAAGCACCAAAAACCACATTCAGCAGCACAGAAACTTTAAAATGGTCGACAAGGAAGTTATATAATCTTGGAAGGTAAATCGGTGTGAGCTGTTACCGCGATGGTTGTGATGAATGTGAGGAGCCTTTAAGTATGAATGTAACCAGTACCATGCATTGGATTTCTGACACAACCCAGGAAATGACTGGCTAAATGTTTGGGATGACGGTGACATCCACTTCCGAGTCTGAAGTCAATCGTAGAGGCTTACGGCTTATTTTCTGGTTTTACGCATCAGACGTTGCCTTCTAGGGCGCCGCTTTTCCATGTGGGTTTGTTTCTACGTGCAAATTTTTTGTTAGCTCATAAGCTATTGGGCTGAAAAATAGGAAAATCACTAAGCGAACACTGTGAGAACGTGGTCTGTCTGAAATGAGACTGTGCCTCCAACGGAGCGAAATGAACACATCCAGTATTTTTAGCCTCACGTCACTATTCAGTGTGAATAAAATGATTTGAGTGCACATGGCTACACTAGGGAACGAGAAATTTATGTTCAATTTACTCAAGCACTCCCTTGCACATTCAATTAGGGGACCAAAGCAAGCTCCGGAAATTCACCAACCAAATGTGCAGACCAAAGACTCCTTCGAGGTTCAGGTTGTCTGATGTCAAAACTATCGAACGATTGTGCTTGTTGACCGTATGAAAAGTCCAGTTAAAAATCCGCGAACGACCAGCCTCCCGTCTCGCACCGTTTAAGGCTGATAAAGCGAACATAGTCATCCATCAGAATAGACCGATAGTAGAATATTGATGTATTGCGACTTACCTTTCCACACGACTTACAATAAAAAGGAACACTACATTAACGTCAGATTCACTCAGTTCGTTCATCCGATTTCGTAAGCGAATTCTTAAGCGGTAGTTGTTTCTAGTATCATACCAAATGGCTTTTCCACACTCATTCCTTCCATGACTTTATAGGTATAGAGCCGTCTGAACGAAAGTCATGACTAGATCAAACGCACTCCTGTTGTAACGGGTTTTCTGTAACAAAGACCGTTTTTCCTCGATCACACAGATTTTGGTGTGCTGGGTTTTGGTGGTCGTTCATCACCAATCCAAGAAGCAAGTTAGAAACAGTTCACAACTATCTAGCTTGTATGATATCGCCACAATTTCACAAAAGGCAAAACTACATTTTACAGCACCACATTTAAGTTCTACTGCAGTCGCTGATTAGGATTCTGATGTGCCAAAACTATCGCTTGAAAAGTTTGTAGAGTACGTGCGGGAATTTTAACACTGAATTAGTAGCATAATCTCAGTTTTTCACAACACTGCACGCGTTGAACTAACTGCAGTTGGCTAAGTTTATCGAATTTGCAAATGACTTTTGTTCTGGAAAGTGCAAGCAGCTCACTGCATCTCAGTGCAGTTACTATACATGTACCTTAGGTTGGTAAACTGGAAGTTTGGCTGGGGATTTGTTTCACGGAGGACTACTTACAAGCAGCTTCCCACACCGCATTAAGCCCGAGAAACATTCTATGTCAAGCATTCCGTGACACTGTGCTTATCATATTTTGTGACAATTCTGCGCTTATTGTTGCTATGAGTCTGGAAATTTCGCACAACTGTGGTATCCCTGTCAAGACAATACTTCGTATCCCATCTCACTGTCACCTGCACTCTTAAACTTTGTACGTAAAGCGCTCGTAGGCTGTCATTAATAAGAGATATGATGTGACACTGATAACTGTGTCATCCGTTGGAGACTGCAAACAGACAACCTGATGCGGTATAGTGATATAAAGAGAAGCTTCGGGCTTAAGCAAGCCTAATTAATAATTGATGTCACTGGAGATGCAGTTTGCCGGTGTTTTGTATCGGGAACGAAAGTGAATGACTGAAGAAAAGTCATAACTCTGCTGTTCTTTGAGTCAGGCCTACATTGTTGCGCTTGCAGCGGAATTGATATAATCATAGTTGTGAGAAGAATTATGATTGCCGGTAGGAAATATGTCAATGTTAATATCAGACCTTGGTTCCACTCGAGATATCGGAACCAAGATTTAGCATTATGTAAAATGAGATGAATTATGGGAGGCGCGTTTTTTCCTGATTACCTTGAGCTCCATGCGGCTCCCACTCAAATATACCTTCTGAGTTGCAGAATGTGCTGTCAACTGTAGAATTTCTTGTGCACACTCCGTTGCCCTACGCGGTTTAATTAAAAAATAACTAAAACAAGGTGAGTATGGCATGAATGAGTGTGATGAAATAATGAACTTAGTCTCTGGCTCGAAAAACCTGAGCTTCGATCAGTTAGTGCTCACTATGCAACATGCATGCAGCAGCATGGTAGATTTGTGGGTTGATTACCTCGGTCCTGTTCGTTGCTCCCTTCGTTGGTTGCACCCCACCTAAAGCAGTGTGAACTAGTAGAGGTCCGAATTTCCCATCTCACGATTGCCAAACTTTTGAGAGTCGATGAAGTGAGAGCCTTCAGACGAGTCTTCCAGGAAGGAGACCACCCCAAAATAGGCTGCCTCCAGGATAGGTTAAATATGCATTTCCCAGGGATGGTCGCGCTTATTGCAGGATGAGTCCACCGAATCACACTGAGGATTGTTCAAAGAAAGTTTGTTGGTGGATTTTTGAAAGATGCTAACTTGAACTCTGAAGTAAAAACTAACTCGGACTAAGATAAAATTCACTAGACGAGTGAGTGGGAAATCTTCTGCTTAAACCAATCGCACAAAACAGAAAATCCAATTCACAACTTTGAATACCGTTTACTTTCTGATTCTTGAACTTACTGGGGCTGGACGAGCGTATTGTAAGGTTAACTGTCCTACACATATGGCGTGCCCTTTCTCTTGAGTTTCTACAAGATTGAGACAACCGTACAGTGCTTCTCGGCTTTTCGACATGGGTTGGTTTTGTATGCAAGATCAGGTCTACGTTGAAACTACTGCTCTTCCATGTCCCCGATAAATGCATGTGGAACGTCCCTTATCTGCGCGTAACAATAGTGAAGCAACTGCCACAGTCATTTTGTCGTTTAGACGTCTAATCCTTTTGCAAGTCTCGGTTTTTCTGAAAGGTCTCAACATCCAGGCAAACACATTTAAAGAATCTAGTTGCCATTTACATGCATCCAGCCCCCATTTAGGTGGGGTTTGAGTTATTGCAGTTCACCCTGGAGCGGTCATTTTATGCTACACCACCTACTCAGTGGTGGGGAGAGGGGAAGGGCATTTTTAAAATTCTCTCTATTTATCATAGCTCAAGCGAGCAACATTCATGGGAATGGGTTACCGTGCCATGTCATTTGCCTAAATTTTGATTAAACCGGACATTTGTACAGTTAACACAAATCGGAGAGAGGGCTTTGTTTGTTTCTATCACATAGCTTGCGGCCAAACGAGACAGCAGTTGAATTAACTAAATGACATATTCTCACTCAGCCAGATGAACGCATGAAAGGCCAACTGTAAATTTTGAGGATAACAATATCGAAATGGGTGGTTGTTGACATTTATCAAATCACGGTATTTATCCGAGTGAAAAACATGGATACATGAAAGTCTGTCTCGGTAATAAATGTATCAAAACTCAGCATGCAGTTCGACCGTGAGCATCAGCAGTTTTTCTCGTAACATTAGAAGGGTTATGGGAATTGGCCAGAAAGTTCAACCACACGAAGTTTCTGATACTGGTTGACTGGGGCCAGTTACATGGCTCTTTTATGTGTAAAGAGTAGAGAGATGCTAAAGTCTGAATTGGAGTTTCATCCTTCGAGAGATATCAGTTTGTACTGGAAACAACCTGGAAGCTAATTAAAACTGCCTCATTCATTGGTGCACGTCTCACAAACACCTAAGTAGATCCGAACCCATTGCCTAGCAGTTGGGCACTATGCAACATGGCGCTTTGGTTGATAATTCACACTACTGACCTACGAATCCCGCACTGAGATTAAAAGCCCGTGATTGACTTAACGTCGGAACCAACTTGAGGGCAAATATTCATGTCTGAGGAGATTTTGTAAATTTTGTTGGAGATTTCGTCCTGTAAGTCAAACCAATCTTTGCTAAAGCGCCGAAAAGCATCATATCCTCCCCATGGGGCATTGCCGACAGTGCGCATCTAAAACCACGTGAGGTGGATTTCGTGACTGAAGGTTAGGTGGCGCTATATCTTGTCCATATTCAAGTTCATAACCCTGGTCACCAGTCAATCCTATCAAGGTTATACCGTCAAAAGGCACGCAAGATTAAAATAAATGGAATACTGGTCAGCTGTTTCAGCCACACTGCATTGATCAATCCAGTTAGTGTCCTGTGGGTGCATAAATTTGATTGCCTGCGTCTACTCAACATTACTTCAGCGGTGAGTTCATGTTGTGTGCCAGTGTCGTGAACGACGACAAGTTTGTATTCTGTTTGGTTCGCCCGTCATGCCCTCGGTGAGGCTTGAAAATGATTGATTTTACTGTTTCTTTCGTAGTCGACCCATGTTGTTGATGCCTTTTCTCCGTTTTACCGAAGCGTAAAAATTGCACATAAGTCGTGAGAACACATATCAGTAATCTGCAATCTGATGATGAGAGATGGTGATACATACACCCCTTTCAGAGTAATGTACGCCAAGAAAAGCCAACTGCTGCAACACAAAAGAAACACTTAAACGGATGGTGGATTTTAACCCACGAAATTTTTGTCCCTAACTATAAATTCGTATGAATAAAACGGCATAATAAGATATACTGCGCCATACTATATTATGCCGTACTATAAGGAGCAAAACTTCGGTAAACTGCAGTGTACTATAATAAAAAATATTAATAGAGATTTCGTGCCGTCAATGAATTCAGTCTGTGACGTAAAGCCGAGAAGCAATATACAACTGCATCTTCCTTGTTGGGAATCATCATTAGTGCTCTTCTCAGGAAACTCCAAAGTGTCTCGAACTCACGACCTTCCACCTAGTGGTTTCAACACTTAACCGGTCGACTGCGAGTGGCTGATCAGCAGTGTGGCTAATTCCCACTTATTATATAGCGCCACTCATCCTTCATCCACGGGATCCACATCACGTGGTCACACATGTTGACTGGTTCTTGGTATACCGGCTTTTCAGATTGGGGTTTCAGATATCGGATGAATTTTATTGATCCTCTAATCTACTTATGGATTATTGATAGAGTGGGAAGATTTCGGAAGTTTAATGGAGATTTCATCCTGTGAGTGAAATCGGTACACTGAAAACCCGAGGTCACCTGGAGTTTCGTGCTGTGTACACTGCCGATGAATCCCAACCAGGATGAAACACCTGCACAGTTCTTCTCGGCTTTTCAGCATAGAGTGGCCTCACTTATAGGACGAAATCTCCTTTGAATTTCTCAAATCTGCTCACACTACTGACAAAACAATATATATAATACGCTTTTATTGAATTTTTACAATTTGAGGTATTTGCTTTTTTCGGGGAAGCAAGAATATTAAAAAACCACATATCGATGGCAATGCAACCAGCAGACAACCAACAGAGCACGAAATGTTGGATTCAACGCAGATTGAGCTGTTTCTCAGTGCTACTGAAGTGATCCCCATAAATTTTTGATAATGGTATGAATCACAAAGTGTCTCAGTAGGATTTCAATTGTTACCCAATGGTAGACCGGATGGTTTTAGCGAACCTTCATTCTAGCATGAAGCCTGAAGTGAATCCTGAAATGAATCCTGTTCATAGTTGTATTGATATATTAAAACCGAGTCCCATTATTTCAAGAATTTTACCCAGATACCATTTTGAAAAACTGCAATGTGATTGAAGTATAAAAGGGATCGATCTGGTTATCGATTCCTCGCTAACCTAGCGACAAAGCGTTAGTATTAAAATCAGCGCTGACTACAAGTAAAAAAACTCGTTGAAAAGGAACCTCAGCGTAACTTGTGAATCAAATGAGAGTAGCAGGAGCCAAACGTAAAAACACTTCACTCGTCAAAGAACGAATTCGAGCGCCATTCCGAGGCGGGAATATGCACTTGAACAACACAGTTTTTTGCCACGATTCCGTCTGACAGATCTATTTCATCACTTTCGTTGACCATCTCGCTGCAGTTTACTTGCGGTTGTGATTTTCTAAGGTAGTCTTGATATGCCACCCACCGTTCGTAAAGGGAGCCCTCTATGACTTGATAAGTGTATTTTCCAGTTTTTCTGGTGCAAGCGGATGATAAATGTTGTTCATGGTCTACTGCACACACGCTAATGGACAGCGTTCAACAAGCAAACGTACATGGTAATACAACAAATATCGAGAGGTACAGAAACGCACATCCAAAAACAGGCCAACACAATCCCGTTGGGCAACTGATAGACCGAAGCTAGCATTCTACCATTCACTCAAAGGTGGAGGTATATCCGATCTGTTTACCTGCTGGGGGGGGGGGTTAATTTTTCATCCACCTGGTAGTAGTTTCGAATGGAACAATCGGAAGTGCACTTGCCTGTATATGTTGAAAGAAGCCGTTCGTGCATCGCTGGGGCTGGTTCAAGCGGCGTGGACTGAGAATGCTATCTGTCATGCCCAGCTGGAGCGGATGATGAATTTCATCCAGCTCAGCTCTCATTCCAGAAGGCCAATCTGAGGACATAAATCATGTTACTCACATGCACTAGCAGCCGAACTTTGAAACACAACAAATGAGATGCATATTTGTATGGATACGAAGCTAGCTAATATTGATTTGCACTCCAGTCTTTACTACAATAATTATTACCTTGAGGTTTTTCTAATTTCAATCACGGTACCGTATTGGATAAAAAAGTGTTTTATTGCGGTGCTTTCATTCCTTATGACTTCAAAAAGACAAGGAAATATAGATGTCGACAAATACACGCATTTGCAGATCAATTCGGTTTTTAGGAGAGACTCAACTGAATCTCTCGTTTATGATATTCTTGAACTGAATGTGCTGCACAGTCCATTTTGGGTTCAGTTGGAACATAAGGTTGATGGACACTCGGGGACTGCGCCTACCTGATGAGCCCCAAGAAGGACGAAACCGGTTCTGGGCTGTCGAAGAGTTTTAGGCAACCCTGTGAGTAGTTTCCTTTATGAAATATCGATGTGATACAGAGGTAGACGTATTAGCAAGGGGACTGAATTACATAGCATTCAAGGCTTTTCGGTGCGCGGAATTCCAAGTAAGTTGTTGTATACATGGTTTCGATCAATTTTTGCCCAGTTTATCAGGATCTTCCACGGCTGCGATTTATTTTCGTTTCAGTAAATTGTCTCGTGACATGAGGGTTCATCTTCACGTTTACCTGACGGTTGCGCTAGTTAGTCTGATCGCCATGCTTGGCAGTTTGGTTGTAAACGTTACATCCCAGTCGAGGTGTAATCGTCAGTGCCGCGTTGGGCGGTTAAATTCCTCCTGTTCCCTCAGTACTTGTACGGTTTCTGAACAGTATCTGACTACTTCAATTTGGCTAGTTTGAAATGGCTCTTGCGTAATTTGGCTGGTTACCTAGGAATTTGGGTTGTGATGTGGTTTCATTTCCTTGCACCTGGTTGGTTCTTCTAGTGCTTTCAATTAGACATTCTGTTGCTCTGTTGTGATTTGGCCGTCTCCTTCTTGCTTTGTGGTCTGGTTATGCTCTACTTGATTGTTTGATAACCAGCAAAAAAGTAACGCGCCCGAGGTACCTTTATCCCGCAACACTGCCAGGCTGGTCAGGGTGACCAATTCTTAAGCGGAAATTTTAGAAGGTAATTGGAGTATAAAGTTGGCCCGTTGGGGTCGTCGGCTAGAGCCACGGTCATTTAACGTCAACCCCCCAAAATTTAATTGAGGTTCCATATAAGATCTAGCTCTTTCGTTCTCGACAATCTCCTTCAGTGTCCCGGACGTTCAGTAGTGCACTGAAGCTGATGAGCACCAAATTACTTTGCGCCCAAATCGGACCATTATCTGAAATCCAAAAAGCTCCCCATTATTATGGAATATGTCAGCTGTCTTTCAAAGCAGGAGGGTGAAAATTTAAAGGTGGGTTATTCAATCCATTACACACGGTTTCAAATTCATTTCCTCGACTACGGGTGATACACATCTGGATTGCTACAAAGCATGCTTTAAAAGTGGAAGCTGGTGACGTAGCCATTATGAGGTTGGAGGACACATGGATGGGGCAGCTTCATGGTTGCTACTGAGCCTACAATCCAGCTGCATGCACCACGCAATATTCATCTGGCGGATGACAACGTGCTGTTTGTCCTTTTGGTAGGCCTTCAAATAGTTAGATAACTGATTCACCTGGTTAAGCTCAAGAAAGTCACTTGGCGCATACCAACTCAGCGGTCATCTGGCTAAACACAAATGGTATTTAATAAACCTGGTATCAAAGAAGTATAGAAGGAATGAATGGATGAAAGAAAGAAAGAAGTATTGTTTGTCATGACCTGGCTTAGTATTCCAGGTACAAGGTACTAGCAGGGGCGAAGTATTCGATAGGGTGAAGAACGCTTCTGTGTACCCAAAAATTGCAGGTGAATCTAAGTCAAGGCAAAAACGGAGGCTAAAAGTTTATGTAAGCAGTGTAAAATTAGTTGCACCTACCTCTAGACCAGCTTCGAAACAACAAAATCAAACGCTGGTGAATTCAATTAACATTTCCGACAAAGTGGGATGATTTGAACCGCACATGGCTTGGCATCTTGTACGAGGGATTATGAGAGGGATAACATGATCTGTGCGGATTGACTTGCTTTCACGGTAAGTTGTTAAAATCAAAAGACTTCCCAGTAGTCGGAGCTGTGGTAATGATTCTTTGTGCCCCTCAGGAGATATATATCTATAGGGAGCAGGAGAACGATTGTTGCATGTGGTAACGCACTTCAAAACGTTCCGTTATCACATCTTTTGACGTATACCCTGTACGCCAAATAATCAGGTATTGTAACATCCGGATAAATGGTGCCTACTTGAAAAACGCACTTATTGTGCCGTTGTTTCTGAGATGTCAGATGAATTTGTAAGCTGACCGCCAGGAAATCAGGTACATTTGAGATTGTTTTGTAATTTACTGTTTTTTGTGTGTTAAAAATCTGCATTCCGCACTAGTGAATGACTCTTGGTGGCTATACTATGTGAAGAGTGAACATTATGATCTAAAATATTGACCAAATAAGGAAAAAACGTTTCCGCATGCCGTGTTTTTTTCAAAGCAGAGACCACTTTGTGTTTCCGATCCAAGAATCTACGTTAACTGTTGACCAATGACCAGGGGTGACAGCATTTAGATCGTCAGACGTCTTTGAGTATTGTTAATAAAGCTTATTGAATTTCACTTGGAAGACGGAGGTTAAGCCGCATGTTTGACTGCTCAAGCAGTCTGTGCTTCACATTTGTTGGCTATGCTAAGAAATGGACGAAATACTTAGCCTACTTATCATTTCGCCAGCTGTAATGGACAAAAATATGCCCTCATCAAATCATTGTGCTGGCTAACCGACGGTGCAAAGTATTAGTCTCATGGCGAAGACACTATAGCAAGGCATAAATGAAGTGGTGTTGGTTCTTGAAATGTTTTTCTCTGAAAAACTGTTGACTCTTATTTAGCCAAGTTTGGTGGTATGTGCAAGAAATTGTGTCGGAGAAGAATTAATATGGTAGCATCAATACGCGTTACTGTTTTAATCACTTTCTGTCTATGAGGGTGTGTACTGAGCGGCAACCCAGTATAAAGTAAGCTATCTATTTCTGGCGACCAGTAGTGATCAGGCGAATTACGTAGCATGGTTTAGAGGAATCAAGCGTGTGCTTGACTTAATTGTGGCGGCAATCTAAGGGGTACCTTCGAAGAACAAAATCTTCGGTCGTGTCGGAGAAGGGACTATTCTACAGCGGTCCCTTAGAGGAAACGAACACTGAAGCCGGCTACAAAAGGGAACACCGTGTCTAATGAGAATATCACAGTTGCGAATCAACATATACATAGGTAGCCCTTTCAAACAGTTCGTTGCAGGACCAGGAAAATTCACATGCGGTTACTTTGACAGTGACTATTATTCTTATATGGGAATAATTCTTATAAGCTCCTGGATTTTTGATTGACAGAGTCAAGTTTGTTAAGTTGGAAGTTGGCCGACAGAGTTAGGGGCGCTGACTACAATCTGGAAACCTTAGTGTTTGCAGAAAATTTATGCGATATTCTGGATCGTTCTTGCGGGAAATATGAAGTGCTTTTTCTAAGACGGATTTAATTCTACGTTCGTTAACTCACACTATCGATTATGTGCTTTTCCCTGCTAGATAATTTCATGAGATCTGGATAATCTAACTACTTCAGGAGGTGTGACATTCATCGAGAAATAAAGAAAGACACAACTTAGCATTCTAAATATATGTTTTTACAATCGACTCCTTGACTAACATTTCAGAGGGGTTTCCATACCGATTATAATATTCTATCCGAATAAGCACGTTTTTGGTCTTAAACTTCCCATGTTTGTGTCTGTGGTTGAGTGATAGCAACCAGCAGCTTTTACCAGTAAAGGCTGTCATTCAGTTCAAGAAATTTGCTTTCGACGGTGGATAAGATTTACCTGAATTATCCGAATTACGCTTGAGTAAAGACATAAACATCGGAGTCAAGTTGCGATAGAACCATGGACGTAAAAACTACAGATATCGTCCACTGTGGCTGTTGCAGCCACCGCTTCTAAAACACAAATGCCCAACCGTTCACATTTCGACTGAACGAGCACAAAACGAACCGTAAACGCGCTTAGTCCTGAGGAATTTTCTAGGACGGAATTAGTCTCCGGGGAATTGTTCCAAGTGGATCCTGTCATCCTCACAACGGAATCGAGTGTAATCCCGAATTAGTTGTTCGATTGTGAGTGTGGAGAATTTACCATATTTTATAGGCCATTTCCTATTTCTCCGAAGGTCAGAGTGACAAAAGTCACAAAGATCGATTGGAATTGACAGTTTTCGGAAACTCAGGGTAATGCTGTAAAAATCGTGTCCACTTGGTCCACCGGTTGTTAGGCGTCAGTAAAACTTTCCGTTTTGTTAAATTGTCAATTTTCGAATAGCTCATTCTAGTTTGCTCATTGTGTGACCTGATGAAACTGTGTGATGAACACCCTTTTTTTCTCGTGAATTGACAGTGACTCAGCCTAATGGTAGTGAGCAACATATAAATTCAGTAGGTGAAATGGAAGGAGCACGACTGCAATAGCTCACCATCAAAATGTCGTCGAAAATTCTGGGTATTTCGGCATATCCTAGGAAGGAGTGATCCAGGTTAATTTTGACAGGACTGCCAAATGATACTTTGGCCACCTAGTTTTCGGTGGAGTCACAGTCTTACTCGCCTTCACGTCAGGTTTTTACATAAATCAATATGACGCCATGCTATCGTTGCTTGGCTTGGGAAATTTCTCATAAGATGTTAAGCTTATCATAGATCAAAGCCATTTTCGCGGCAACTTAAAGTACTTAGTGAAACAATTCTTTTTAGTACCGGTTTATCCTCAATCTCATGACGACTTAAACTCACATTTTGATCAGACTTCTTCGGAGGAGGTAAAAACTTATTCACCTTTACGTATCTGATGTGCACAAGCATTTTGATAAGCATGCGGGTAGCAGGCTGTAAATTGTAAACACCGTAATTGAGAACTGTATCCTGAGCAGCTGTTGTGGCTACTTTTTGAAATAGTTTGTTGCCTTTTGGTTTCAATTCCTTTATTTAGCTCAGTCTAACTGATGGAAACTAAGAGCTGGCCGGGCACATCCGGCAACAACGTACTTTGTGTGACGTGGCATAGCCGTCCTTTTTCTACAAAGTAATATCAATCCAACCAAATGATGATGGACTGGTATGAGTGCATGAGTTGTTTTACAGCAAGTGACTCGTTCGTCCAAATACACAAGTATTGCTATCAATAATATTTTTACGAGATTGAGGAAAAGCATTTTGTGTAAATATTTGAAATAGACTATTTTTAATGCGCCAACCCGTGCGGTAGTTAGAACAAGCAATTAAATTTAATTTATTTATTCATTGAACTGCTTTGTGAGTAGGTGAACCGTCCACAAATCCTTGTTTGATAAGACTATTTTGGTTGGTCCACATTAAAGTCGAGAAGCACCAGAGTTGAGTCCGCCCTCAGTAGGGACATTAGCGGCCTTGGCCCTGCCGGGATTTGAAATCCAAGTGATCGACATTTGGAAAAGACGTTACCATTGCATCACCAGGGAAAACTGTATATAAGAGCAAAGTCAGTCTGAACTGGCAAACGTATCCACGTTCGAGAGGTGTGATCGGCGTGTTGACTGGGACGTACCAGTAGGCGGGGCAGTTGATCAACAGCAAGTTCGAACTCTCAGTCGCGTGTCACTCCAGTGTCACTCACCAGTTTTCACCATTTACCGCGGTGATAAGCAGCCACCAACCACTCTTACACCTACGATAAACATGATTCAAATGATCCCTTGGTTGAGTGCATGCGTTGGAATTTGTCAGGAAATTTGACCTCTTGGAAGCAGTCAAGTGCCAGTCCTAACATTTTTCGCCAACCTTTTTGAGAATCTGGTGTGTACTAAGCCCAGGGAGATTGAATTTGGAGGTGTCAGCTATAAAAGGGAGTGGTTAGTGCTGAAGTACAGAACACTACGCGTTTAGTCTGGCTGGAACTCAGGCCACTAACAAATATCAAGTTCCAGTCACGAATGGTGAACACGTTAACTCTCGGAAAGATCAAACCTGGGGTGGTTCGATAACTGGGCAGCTGAACAAATCCCGTCTGAGAGAAAAAAACTGCCAAAATGGTATACTTATTTTGTTTCATGATCAGGTTATCATATGCATTTCTACAAGCATAAGTGGCTAAACGAAAACTCATGGCTAATTGAGCAACTTCATGAACGGGAGAAACGGAGCTACCATTTCATTACCGTGTATTCAGGCATTCCTCTAATTCTGATTTTGTTTATCCTAAAACTGTACCACGCCGGTAGATTTCATTCATCATGATTTGACGTGCCCCACAGAATCCATGACTGGTTACAACGTAAAATCTAAGAACTGTCTGTATCCACGATTTTTTATTCTCATCTATCTTTCAAATGCAGCTAGACTGCACTGAATTTTTTCTCCAAAAGTTTTAATCAAGTCAATTACTTAGGTGGACAATAAATAGACTATTTTTCCAACAAACTGTGACCCGTTGGTTGAGTTGATTGGGAAGTCTGTGTACACCGTTCACATACATTTGACAGCATCTCACTTTCACAGAAAGAGAATGTGACGCAGTCATGGTGTGATTGAGGTTAATTCCGTTCTCAGAATAAGTCATTCACTTAGTTGGTCTTCACGTCTGATGCTGCCAACTCGTGTTGGACACATCGAGTGATCGGATCTTAGTTGTTTTATCCGGACTTTCGGTTGTCCGCTTGGCATTAATTTCCGCACATCCATTGGATGGGCAAGGAATCAGCGTTGATTTCGCTCTTGTTCAGAGACAGTTAGAATCTGGAAAATCTTTCTGTGGCTTTTGAAGAAAATTCTTTTGAATCACTAAATTAAATTTGTCAGAAGATAAAAAGGCCGCTGGGGAAAGAACTGTATGTTTAGCAATCGTGTGTGATAACTAAGCTATCGATGGATGGGCAAGATAATTCAGTAGTATGAAAAACAAGTTACCGTTGGAAAAGAATATTTCGCTTACATCCACAAGGTCTATCAAGCATCTTAGCCTGTGAAATATGGACAGCTTCAATGCGTTCAAATTTTATATCCTCTTATGAGCAAATGATGATATGGATATCCGTTCTGCACAACACCTAATCCCTATTAAAATGTCTGAAACATCTGAAGTGGTGAATTTAGCTATTAAGATTCATTTTCCCCCGATTAGACTGTGGTGAGTACATTCAAACCTGTCGCTTTCAGTACCCCAAGGAATCTCGAGGAAGTGGTAGCTGCTAGTGGTTTGCTAGTAGTTTGCCAGTAGTATATTTTCAAGGGAATTTATTCTAAATTCCTGGGCGCTGAATCACCAGTGATTGTGATGTGAACTGGCGTTATGCTATTTTTGTCGATGGCAAAATAAAATTGATCTGAGTTTCTGCTTTCAAGTGGGAATTATTGGATCTCCAAACCAGTTTCTTCGACTGATCACTATGTGAAGAACTTACATAAAGTCTCTATCCGAAGTTTTCTCATACTTTGCGAAGACTAAGATGGTCACCTTCTATCTGTATAGTAATTGGCGATACACACCTAATTCGACACAAGTGGTAAACAAGACTAGGCAAAAAACCAACTGATTACTTGTCGTGATAGCGCTATCCTCTTTCCGAATGTTCCTATGCTATTCCTGCGCTGATGAAAAAACGGATGAGACTAACAGTAGTCGAAACAAAGCCACTAGACATGAGATACGCATTAACCTGTACTTCCGTCGCAGTATCAGATGTCTGCTACACCAGTGTTGTCTGAACAAGTCAGATCGTCTTCAGCAAGCTCGCACTATGTAGCGGAAGATAGCGAAGCAGCATAGAAATATCCACTGGTGTGTCTTATTTTACGGTGGCATTTAAAATTTAGATATTCTTGAAAGATATACGGAAACAGAAATTACTCAGCCTTTGTTTCCGTCAGAAGACATCCTGGCTTAAGTGAGTCAATCGTCTGGCGTGATAACCATCATCCTGTGAGGTCTGAGAGTACAGAACAACGGGCAACTGACACAAAGTAGTTCATGAGGTCCCAGGCGCGTTTATTCGTCCTGCCTCGATACGGAGTTCCAATAGTTCTGAGTGGCTTGAATTTTCCAAGTCGAGAAGTTGTCATTCTAATGTTGAAGCAAATAATTTCGACAAATGATCTCAGTATATTTGACAACCAAGTTTTATGCTGCTTTGTTATTTCATATAGCCTAACCGACAAGGTAACTGATGATGCCAATCAATACAGAAGCGACTTCCAAAGAACAGTTGCAGGCGGGTCAAATGTAGCATGCACTTATGTTGCGACAAGCCCCTGGATAGTGTCACTAACATCTTTTTCATTCTTAATCGATCACACCTAATTCCAGTGCTGCTTTAGTGGACTGAGAGCTGGATATTTGAAAAGCCATGAAAATGACGCAACGTACGGTGCGAACTAGGTCAAAGCATGTACATGAGTGGCCACGATAGAGAATGAGATGTTTGTGATAACTGTGGGATGAGACGGTTTACGTTCGTCTTTCGGAATAAAGGTTACTTTATTCGGTAGGCTTACTAGCCTTCATGACTCCGCCTATCGATTTCCACGATGCAACAGACCTTAGTGATAAGGTCGGTCATTTGACGGTGACGTAACTCTCTGCTACATTCCATTCCACAACTTAGTACTCATGTGTGGAAAAAAATCATGTCCAAACATCGGCCGGCGGGCATGTAATATTTGTTTTGTTCCATGTCATTTTCCTGTCAGTCGTTCATTCAGAACATGACACTGATGTCTGAGAAGATTTGAAGTGGACAGAGCCAACCTCTGCACTATTAAGGAGCCGTAAAACCCAAGCATTTCCCATTCCAGTGAGTAGAGTTTTGAATGTAAGCCTGGCGCTTCTATCGAACATACGACAGCCGTCCAAATCCGCTTCAGTGCTGCGGTTATCTATTGGGAAGCCACTTGTGTTCAAGGTTCACCGTACATTTGTAATCCATTTCTCCGTTGCACGGCCAAAACAGTCGGACATGTTGAAGCAGTTGAGCCGGCGGTAACTTGATGGCCTTGTTCGACCTGCAGTAGCCCAATCAGACCAATCGGGTAGGCCGAAACATTCGAGAGTATACCATCTAGATCACTGACTAGCAAGTTGTGACGATCACACTGCAGGTAATGCGCTTTTCCTGGCCATCCATACAGTGGATAAGTGGTCCAGCGCAGTAAGCTTGAACAAAGACCGTACTGGTGCAGATTCACTCGGGCACTCATAAAGTTCCGTCTGCATAATGAGACAGCATCCTTCGTTCAAGGTACTCAACAAATTAAAGTGGGTGTGATAAGCAAGTCACCTTCTTTGGTGCTGATGGGATTCTAGTGTTCGGGAAGAAACACCGTGTTTTATGAATCTTCCAATGTATTATTTGTCAAGAAAACTTCTTCACTTTACGTGTAAAATAAAGTGGATAGATACTAGAGAAGAAGGCAAAAATAGGTACGATATGGCGGGAGTCAGTTAGCGCGTATAATGAGCAGGTTTAGTACAAAACTAACAGTGATAACCCAGTCGCCTCCAGAAATCTTTCATTTCGTTTGATTTTGAGATAGCAGCTAGAACTAGGGGAGTATGCGCTTGCGTATCGCCTTATTTCTGCTAGAAATCATATGAAATGTCTTATGATCGAAATGGTTAACTTTTTTGCCTATCAATTAATTTTTTCCCTTCAGATGAGTCTCCACTGGGATGCTTGTATCAATGGATAGGTGGAACAGTGCCTCTTAATTCCACACGATGTTATGTGGGTTCGGTTTTCAACAACCATTCTTGGACTTTTGTTGAAGTGTTAGAGTTTGTGGTTTGTGTACTTATTCAACCAGATGCGGTCTGTAAATAAGATAAAACTGAATTTCCATCAAACATATATATATATATAT
>SJOL01000801.1:118558-132049 GCA_004794785.1 Opisthorchis felineus | reverse complement strand
CAAAATGTGACACATGTCCCAAACGTTTCATATCGAACAGTGATAGGAGAACATCTCTACCTATCTCATATTAAATGTGCAGAGATAAAATCCAAGACCTGATTGATTGACACTGTTTTGGCTGAATGAATGAGTTATGATGGCAGAAACAAAGCATGATGATATCTAGATGGAGAGTGGATATGCCCGTGTGTGGATGCATAAGGGTGGGACGTGAATGTGTAAGTGGGACATATTTCCGAACAGGCGATTTGATCAGGACGTTATTTAGCAGTTCACGCGGAAGAAAACGATAATTAACAAAGTTTTGTGTCATCAAAGTTGGTCAGACTTTGTCGTTCAAAATTGTTCAAATGTGCTGGTACCTTACTAGCTCACAAACGAGGGTGGATGGCTTCCTGGAACGACTTAAAGGACAGCAGGAGCCGGTGAAGTGGAGAGTTTTGTTTTTCTGGTGAGAAAACTGAAGTGACACAGGGCTGGGTTTGAATAACTACTGTATGTAGAGCAGGCTACATAGATTCATTGAGCCCAACAATGGTGCTGGAATCTTTGTACACAGAGTTACTCGTGGTAGAGAGGTTTAAGAAATTGGCAAAGTTAGTCCAGTATATTAGTTTTAGGACTCCAGATTCCTTTGAATGATGGTTAAACGATCTGAGCTCTTACTAGATGTTTTCACACCCAAACAGAACCAAGTCTACAGAAAGATGGTTATTTTGGACCGTTCAACTATGGCCCATACCAAAATTAAAACCACTTTTGAAGTGTAATTTCATGCTTTCAAATTTGTGGAAACAAGAGCACAAATCATACACTGCACTGGAAGACGCGTTGGTAGTGTTCTGCCAGTGTCTATTAAATCAAACCTCAAAAAAGTTGGAAATTTTTAGCGACACCATAGTTATTTATGGTAACCGTCTTCGGTTCCTGTCTGATCCTCTAAAGTTTGCGATTGTATTTGCTCCTTTAACTAAACAAAACTTTTCTGACCCATTTCAAAGGACGATTCCACAACTTGTAGCATGGTAGTGAGAAATATCCTAAAGGCAGATATGGACTTGGTCAAATCTCGAACAATGTAGTGAGCAAGCTTTTCAAAGACTGTTCCCATTAGGCGCACAGTACTATACATTGCACCTATCAACCTCACTGCCAATTATCAATCAACACCACATCAAGCTTATCCATGCAAAATATGGACTAATATCTGCCATGGCCCATATATATCAAACTTAGTGGGTGGTTTGGCTTCTGATTACCCGTACGCTGCTGAGAAATAACCCCTCAGCTCAAACAAAACCTAGCCTATCTCTGTTTCCAGCCGTTTGATATGTTTCATTATCCTATCTCGAATATCAATGCAGTTTTTGCTGAAAGTTGGCCGCACTCATCCGTAATCTGGCATAAGGTATAACCAACATGTATTGTGTTTCTGACTGTTTGCTATAAGTCACACGCATTTTCCTGGATTAATATTCCTATGCTCGCAGTCAACTGGTCACTAGATCGTTTATGTCATGAGGACCACTGGTACAGCATATCGAGTTAGTGGTGTTCGAGTAACAAGAGCTAAAAAAGGAGGGATTCAAATGGGCTCCAGTCGAATCACCTAGTAACACTAACTTGATTCGCAGATTGATTGGTCGTTGCAAGGTAAGTAAAGTGAAGATTCCACTTACGAACTAAGTTCTAGGAAGTTCTAGAATGGACCTCATGAGCGATAAAACTAGTAGTGTTTTTTCCAGAATTTTCGTCGATTTTACGAATAATGTCATTTGACGACAGATGAAGGATTATTTCTTCTTAAGTTTTATTCAAGGACTCCGACAAGGAACCAAGTTTTGAAAGCTACTAAGAGAGCTTTTAACGTGCATATTAATAGCTAACTGAATTCTGACACCTCATGAAGCTGGACGTTGCTTGACGAAATGCAATCTATTGGGAGCTAATTTCACTCCATTTGTGTCCTGCGATTCTAAAAGTTGCTGGTCGGATGATTATCGTGATGCATTATCATTCCGTTGCTTCCCCGAGAGTTCACCACCAGCTGCAAGTTTCTTAGTTGGCTAAGGACGCCAGAGTATGGGCTGGATTTATAACGGTAATACTTTGTATGTAGGGGACGAGTAAGGATATTTTTTGGGGCCAAAAATATTATACATTCTGGTCAGAAGGGAGAAAGTCTAACATGCCGTGTAGAATGTTTAGCCAAGAAGTCGTCACTGTAGGAATAAGATTACACATCCTGCGTTATTGGAGAGCAGTACTCCCTATGTTCTCTCTATGAATGAGTTAACCACATTACTGGTCAACCACTCATGGCTAGATATTATACTGTATGATTTGACAAGACGCACGTTGATGATATCTCCTAACAAGGCTGTATGGTACTTCTTGGCTTCCCAGGAGAGATCTAACCCACTGACCAGATTAAACCCTGAGGAGAGCGTAAGGTAATCGTGGAAAATCCCCATCACTTTATGACTACTAGCAAGCAGCAGAAAGTGATGGTCGTTTGATATTCAACGTGTAAATGGAAACCCTTGAAGTGGTGGTATCGACATGGCGTGCGCTAATAAATCCCTCTCGACGTGTAATCCTGCTGATGGCACCGGTCATTTGTACACAAGTGGAAGGTACGGTAAAAAAAGTACCGTTTGGCGTTTTACACGTTGCACAACGGTAAGGAAATGTCACTCTATTCGTCCATATCTGCGTTCGTCAATGGCTTCCTGATGTCGAATGAGACACTACGCTGGGCGTGGAAATTCTTATTATTGAGAAAAATATCTCAAAGCAGCCACGAGCTCACTTTGTGACCAATTACTATCCAAGTTGTACAGTTTAATCAATATGCCATAGTTTTTAATCAACCCAGTGGGAGAATGTCGATAGCGGCCAGCATTTCAGAAGTGTGCATACTGGATGTTTTACCTCGCATTCCAGCCTGTATGACTGCTTGCTGACCACCATACAGCGACAGGTTACTCGTGTATGATTCTGTTGCGTTCACCTTGTGTTGAGAGCCACAGATAACGTAGTTTATGTTGGTAGAATACTCCTTGGTTTCTTATGCGTTTTCGGCCAGTTGCGGCAGAGGGTGTAGCCCATGGGGGGAAGCGTGTGCCCGTGAAAAAATCCGTATTGGTGGAAATGTTGAAAAAACCACAAAAGACATATCGCATCCAATCCATCTGTCGAGTGCTCCCATCGATAATGGATATTCTTCAGTTCCGCCAACTGCACAGGTGTTCATTAATGTGTCGGGATTTAACCTGGTACTTAAACTTCCTATTTTTTATTCGGTTGGTGATGAAAATTTCGCAATACTTCAACATGAACGATGAGTTCAGTATTGTTGCCCGACCGATTTTTCCTAGTTCATTTGAGAATAACACTGGACACAAATAATCAGTCAACTGTTTATCCCACAAAACAGAAGTTAACTGTACAAAAGTAAAACGATCGTCTACCATAACCTTTGGTTTTAGATAACCAATTCATGTTGGAATGTAGGTCGGTTTTACCTTTTCGGTAATTGATGGGGGACATACATTTGTTTTTCCACAGACAAAGCATTGCAAAGTCTGTTTCCAAAATTAGACGGCGACTTTGTTTAAAGCAGGGGCTGTCATCCCGCCGTCATGGACATGCTGTGTGGACCACACAACTAGTTCATACGGAGTGATATTTTAAGTGCAGTGTCCGCTGAGATGGTGCTCGTAACATGTCTGTATCACGTATTAGACGACCAGAGTTAGTTTCTAAAACGTCTAGCCTACTAACAAATTAGCATCACCATGACCATTAACCTCATCATTACCATCAGCTTCGACTGTTGTGGATGTTGTACGCTGTTGATGGGTTCGTTTCATATGATTCTTGGAGATAGGAATGGATGGCTACGTGTTGGTGGCGGTAGCTGGTGTGTTAAACACGTGAATCCAGCGGTGAGAGTGAACGTTTCGCTGGGGAGACCAAAACTGAGAGGTATGTATTAAAGGCCACAGCTTGGATGCGTGTACGTGACTGGACCATGTCTGTCACCGATTTTATAAACTGATGTGTCCCCTCTCTGGGTTCGCATCCTGAGAGACGGCAATGACCAGCACAGGTGAGTCTGTCGGTAGCGGCTTTCGCACTTCTGTGCCAGTCATTGCTTAACCTCCACTGGCTCGGGTCTACCCTTCGGGCGGTTATGCGAAAAGTTGTTCGAGTGACATACGGAGCACGTGGCCAAGCCAGCGGAATCCATAGTGTGGCTGTTTCACTTATCGCGAGTGGTTTATTTCTTCCGAGAACCATTTGGCATACCTCATCATTGCTTATACGATGTTGCCACCAGACTCAGGCACTGCTCCAAGGAGATCAGTGGTCGAACACTGAAAGTTTTCAATGATTTCAATGCTACTCGGTAACTGTGAGCGAAAAGGCTGAGAGAATTTCAATCCCACAGGTATAAGGTGTATAGGGTGGATCTCTCGTGAGCATATCAATAGCGGGTTTGAAAAGGAGATGAAAACGAGGACAGCCGTACCGGCTGCTGACGGGGTTAGTGAAATCAGTAGAGTGTTAATGAATTTTAACTGAAGGGGGAAATCAGCTCCCGCGTTTTCAAGACTAGTTTGGACAGGCCGAAAAATATCGCTTCAGATTAACGGAACTAATTTAGATGCATTTTAACGGGATCCACGAACTAACCATAGGTAAACCGTGAATCAGCTTGCCCATATTAGGGTGAAAACTAGCTGGCCGGACTACCACTGTAGGATTTTAGCAGTTCACCGTAGCTCGCAAGTTGATCACAATATATACGGTGATAATAATTCAACTTGGTTTCTAAAACCAGTTGAATGCTTCGCCGTGTTTTTATTATTCTTCCAAAGGAAAGCTCAACCTGTAGATAGGCCAATGTTTCATGCCTTGCCAACTATATGGATTCGTCCATGTATTTTTGTAAGTATGAATGACTGACTCTCGGTCGCCAACACGGCTGGACTTTAAAAAGTATATGACATTCCAAATTTACTGTTCAACGCAATCGGTTTTATTTTCAGTTCGCTGTTACAGAGTTTCATTTCCTCCTAATGTACATGTGGGACACTGTTCAGTATCTATTCATGCAAGCTGCAAAGTATTCTTTCACTTCCGTGTAGTCTTGAGGGCATTTTGCTCTTCTCCCACCCCCGACACATCAACAAGCAGGCCAATGCACTCTTAACCTCTAATTTTGCCGCTAATGTTTATTTTGCACACCATCCGCAAACACGTGTAACTTGTCAATCCAAAATACTGAACTAGTTCTAGGGTAGAACAGATTTATTACTACCCTCGAGCTTAACAAATTGTGAGGTGCACAGCTTCTTCAAACACTGACTGCCAGTACTTTTGAACTCTTCGATCTTGTTTGGCTTGTCTTACATTCTTGAAACAACCTTTGAGCCACCTTTTTCTTCAAAACTATGTAAATTAAGGACTATTCCAAAAATGAAATTAGCCTAACGCCTAACACTGTGACAACTAACAGTGAGCTATAAGGTATTCAAAAGTAAACATGAGTCTTTGACCGACTGAAATGTTTTTGAAACCGATGGTTCACCAGACCTCTCTGAAACGAGTCCGTGTCATTTGTTATTCGAAACAATTCATCCCTGTCATTCAGTTAAGGTGAACTTGCTGTGAGATCTCCCTCATATGTGACTAGGGACCAGTAACTCAAGGAAATCAAATAATATCACGTCCTCTAGAGCCAATTCTAAAGGAGATTCAGCTTCCCGATTTCAATACCATTCCATGTATCAGTAGGCACTGATCATGACTTCAGAATCAACCGATTCAGCCTACTTATTGTTGAAATTACCCAGTCCAGGAAACTTGATTGATTCCTCGTCGTGTAATTATTGTGGCATAAATACGTCATATCGTCATAAATACTGTGGACTGACATCATGTCTAGGCCGACTGATGAATTTCAGCAGACCTCTCTGTGTTTGTCTGCCGATTTTATTTCATTCTCGCATTCAGCAGCATTTCCGGCTACCCGCATACCGTTTGTCATCAAAGATATGTACGGGAGTGTGGTGGCCCATTTGTAATGGGCTGGTAAATCCGTATCAGATTGAAACTAACCATAGAGTTTTCAGTCAATAGGAAAATGTTTGGGACCGATTGGGTATTCAATGTTTCAGAGAGGTTTGGTAAACAATCGGTGGATTCATTGCTGAACAGCGTTTCGCTTGTGACACAAAAGCTTCGTCAGACCAAGTGAATAGGTAACCAGGTTGATCGGGTTTGAGGGCAGTCAGGGGACCAATCAGTGAGATTTCTTATGACTAGCAGATTTGGTCAGTGCTGGGTGTCGGTCTGAATTTTGTGTTAAAAGCAAAACGTTTCTCAGCAGTAAATCCATCGATTGTTTACCACATCGCTCAGTAACCATAGAATGTTTTAGTTTAACGTTTCGTTCGATGTGATGGCACCCAAATTCAAACCAGTTGGATATTATCTGACTCACCGCTGATGAAACAATTTCGTAGCCACGGTTGACTTCGCCCGAATATTAAGATTCATATGTGCCGATGAGACAACAAAATGTTTGCGAGAAAAAAATTATATCTGAGCTGAAAACTGGACATTTGAAACGGGATGGTTTATCACAACGTGAACACTTAATACCGCAGTGACAAAAGTGTGATGGTTACGTCATTGAGTATGCAATTATCGAGGTATTTGGGACTGAGCACGTGAAATTCATGCTCAGGCCTAACTAGTCCAAGACGGGCAAGACTGAACAGTGTGTTTGTCATCAAGACCATTTAACGTCTAGTTGTAAACAGTTTAGTCCCATCTGTATCTGGGATATTCAAGTCATTGTTCGCCTCATTTTGAAAGTCTTCTGCTGTGCGCAAGAAATCAAACACAAACCAATATGGGTCAAGTCGAAAGCGGACATTTGAGCACTGTCGAGTGAAGAGCCAAACTACACATAATGCGAGTAGATTGCAGTAACAGAGATGATAACCCAAGCCACAACTTTCCACTAATGGTATCTGATGGAATAAATCTGGTAAATGGGCGTCACTAGTTAATTTCCAATCACTGTGGTTATTCTTTTTTTCGCACTGAGTGTAGTGGGCTTTCCCGGTGCCAACCCTTGACCTAGCAGAAGGGTTTGAAAGAGATTACGGGACGTTTAGTTGCTGTCGTTACTACTCGCCTTCCAGGATGGGGACCGCGTGGTCCCCACTGCGCGTGGTCCCCACTGCGCGTGGTTGGAGACGCTTCAAGATATGGCTGCCAATCTATGTCACTGGCGTTCTTGCTGTCAGTTTCTATCCAGATTGCCTGAATGAATGTCTAGATGTGTATGCACCTCGGAGTGATTGTAGTAAGCTAGCACTATGTCCCTTCCTGGTCCACCTTCATTCTTTTCTTCACAATAAGGCTTTCAAATAAATCATGATTGTACGGCAGCGAAGCATCGGTGTTGAACACTGATGTCATACTGCCCATGATGACGATGATGATGGGCTTTTCACGTAAGCCAAAACTTTGCAGCAAAAGACACAGAAACACCAAGGTGGCAAATTAATAATTGAGCTTTGGTTTCAGCAGCGATTAGTCAGGATACTCAGAACCAAAGCTACTTCAAATTATATTTTCTCTTTTCCAGTATTCTTACCAATTTAAGTGGAATGAAATCAGAGTGAGATGATTTCACCAAAGAAGGTGCAGAATTGTGTCAATCACCAAATGTATGCAGAGTACTTCTAGTGAGAGAAACTGTCGACCATCTGGAGGGATGGCAGAAAAGAAGCACACAAATATTCGCATATCCCAGCACAATTTTTGAGGATAATATTCTACAATTCAGCCGGCTGAGAACACAACAGCCATCTGATTTTTCTTTTCTCTCTAAAAAGGAACGTTTTGTATTGAGTGGCACCCAGTGGAACTGCGGAATAAGGTATCTTTGTTGTTGTCTTTTATGAATTGTTGTCCTAATCGTCAAGATCGAGGAATGGTTACAAAATATTCCATTGCCACTCACAGCTCTCGTTTAGGGATGATCCTCACCATTCGTTCACATGAATTCTCTGTTGTGGTTCATTCGATGTGGTTGAACTTACTCCTTTTGTCCGTCCAGCTTGTTTTCGAGTGTCTCGTGCCATCATTGGGCTTTGACACTGCATAATCTCTCTTTTACCTGCCGTTATCTGTTTAAGTCGGACTAACAAACCTTTCTGGTCAGAGTCACTCTATGTGGACACTCACGGGTTTCTCATAAAATGTTCCACATACTAAACTGTAACAGGCAAGACCGCGCTTAATTGCTAGTAACCTCTCACGTAACAGTCCTCCTTCAGAGCTTTACCCGTGTTGAAATGCAAATAAATCTACATAGTTCACTACCTCTTTAATGTTGCGATTACTACCTCGGCCGAACGTATCTGAGTTCCTGAAATGATTTTTACCGATACTTCACTTCTGCTTAATAGCAGCTACATACCTTTAGGGGGCATCAAATCTGTGATTCATACATATAAATGATGTGCCAACTTTTAGTCCACTCACCAACGCGAATGGTTCACAGTTCTGAGCTATGATCAGAATCTGGCTTGTGTCACACTGTGCAGTGCTATTAGTCTGGTCGCAACCTGATCTTCAACGCATAAGGCCTCCTTACAAGCCGAATGTAAAAATCCCGCGAAAGCCTATGGCTCTGAAAATCGATCTGCTTCTTGATCTGTTGCGGTGATAAAGAGATAAGCGTGGAAAATATTTCACTTAGTTAGTGAAAGCACAACAAGACGATTTGTAAACGCTGTATGGTGGTAGTTCCTGGGTGTGCCAGCGGTGACACAGAAATTATCAGGGTTTCGTGGGTTGTACGATGATATTGCTTACGTTTGGTTGCCAGAAATTCATTTCTTTAAATTTGTCATCACTAAAGCTGTTGGCAAAGCGTGAGTGGTCCTGAATCTCAGTTTTCTTTTTGCGTTTTTCATGATTTTTAGTTCACAGTCATTGCAATGGCATCAAGAAATTATCTGATACTATGTGCATTGTGCTCAGAGTGCAGTTAACCTCAATAAGCCTAAAAATATCTTCGTTTTGCACAAAAAGCGCTACTGAGGGCAGTTGGCTTCAGGCTGGTTCCTAAATACCTTTCATCCTGGCTATTTTAGCTTGGTGTCTGTAAGTGTTTCACTCTATGCTTCTCATCTTAAAAGAGACTGCCAGAAGGGACCATCCAGAATTGATCTGCTCTAATGGTGCTCGTTTTTAGGAGCACGACTTTATCAGTATCTGGTAATAAAGAACATAGGTAAACGTTTGAGCTCAGCGTTTTGTCAGTCAACTATGGATCTGGCTCAAGACAGTCTCAGTAAATGCCATAATCAAGTTTCATAAGTTATTCGAAGCTGTGTTAAGAAACCTAAAACGTCCCCAATGGGTACCTTAGAATGATCAAACAACTCAGCGTTCTCACATCTTCAAACCAGATTGGACAAAATAATCTCGCACTTTAGGTGATTTTAGGCGAAAAACAGGGCCACAGTCACAGAATGGTAATACTCGATAACCTGTTTTCAGCATCAGGATAGAATCCAAGATACAGTGGAATTCAGCACACTGAATTCTCGACTGACATACAGACCGTCTAACAAAAGGTGGCATAATTCATGCGTAAAATTTCAAAGCACACAAAGACCTTGATAAGTGGGAAATTATCTCAAAGGTTTTTGTTATAAACATCGGACGCAATGAATCTCTGAGGAGGGAGAACCTCTGAAAAATTCAGACACAAATAAATTAACTTGCAATCCACTTTCAAGACTACTGAAAGTAGGTCACATTATCCGAAGCTTCTTGGTCTTCTAATGGAAGGTTTCCGGCTTGTTCGGCTGATTGTGCCGTTGCATCACATCCTCGGGGGTTGTTTGGCATGCTTTTGTCGTAAAACGCTTTACAACACTTGTTGTCCTCGTGGTCCGATGGTGTCCTTGGCTCATTGATTAAAGAAAATCCGGTTTTGTTGGCTTCGTAATTTGAACTGGACTGGTTTGAATGTGGATGGGGATAAAAATCAGAAGACCGGATTTTTAAGAGTCGCCGATTTGCTGACGGCTGGGTGGTGCCCGAGTCGCACTTTGCTGAGGTTAACGGAGGAGAAGAGGAGTCGACCACAAATGTGGTCACCCGTGACTGTGCATTATGAGGACATAAAGACATATCCACCGAGCTCAGATGTACTCCACCTTTGCGGTTCACTTCCGTGAGAAACGTGTGCGATAGTAAATCATAGGTCGGGTGCCTGATGTCTAACAAAAAAAATAAACTGTAATGAGTACGGAAAAAGTAAAAAAATTAATTTAGGCTACTCCGGTGCGAAAAAACATCAAAATAGAATAAAGGTATTTGACGAAAATTTTGTCGGGATAAGTAAGATGTTGTTTCCAATAGAAATGTAACATGGGCCCCTACACGTAGACTTCCAGAATACCTTTCAACGGGAGGAGTAATCATTCAAATAAGCAAACTTTCTCCTTGAGGATGAGTTGAGTATTATTGCGATCTGCTGTTGGAGAAACAGACAAGCAGACCAGTTTGCCCCAAGCTTGTCGAACCCAATTTGTCCAATTTTAGCCATTTATTAGCTTTGTTGTGTCACACTGCCTTGTCCCAAATTCAGGGTATCTTAAACAAATACAACAAACTTTAACGCCCTAACTAACCAATGACTACATGTTCGCTGTGCAATCTTTGTATGAACTTTGTACAAATGTTAGCGCAATGCCTGAAATATCAGAACTTGCTATCGTTTGGTAGATTCTGCATTGTGAATTTCCAACTAAATTATGGCTAAAATGGTTCAGTGCAGAACTTTTGTTTCAAACAATGGACAGCATAGATTTGTTGGATGTTGAGGAAGCACCACAAGTTTGGACAAAAGACTTGAGGAGCATGCATACACGCAAATCGGCGTGTGAGTAAAGAGACAATTGCCAAGAGTAAAAGTATAATCCGGTGGATTCTTGGATGACAGCACATTGCAACTTTCCTGACATTCCAGACAGATTGTGCAGTACGACGACACCTGTCAATGATAGAGGACACCAACAGACCAAGTCCATTTTTAAAGAAGTTGTCCGGGTTTATAACCTATTTTAAATTGAAACTGATAAATCCGATGACAAATAATGATAACTGCTTCATTATGCTCAGAAGCTGGGTAAGAGACTGATTGACTGAAAAATGCTTGACCAACAGCAAGGTAATTTGTGTATTCTCCTAAAGAGAATGAAAATTCAGGTGTGTTGTACTCTATTGGGAAAACCTTTCTTATTGACTGCCCAAAGATGGAAAACACAAGAATGGGACGAACTTAATTAGGAATTCTTGGAAGCCGCACACGATCAATTTTTCCTCCTGAGGATAGACTAGCTGCAAAATCGAGCTTTGGTCGAAAACGATGGCACCTATTTTCCTAGGGCGGATATTAAGTTGGTGAGTTTGTCGAATCCAAGCGCAAAGTCCACACAAATGCCTTGGACAAGAATTTGTACTTATCTTCGACGGCTTATTTTCTTCCCATATATCTTGAAAGAGAGAACATTTCAACCACACTCCTGAATATCAATGGCTATTGAAGTCTGCATGTTACTATTAACGGAGTGTAGATGCCTTGCGACGACTAATGTATTTCTTTTGCCTACTGAGTGAAGATCTGGAACGCGTTGCCGATGACTTTGCATGCAAATGTCTGTGAATGCAGCCACAGATGCTCTTCTGCAAACTGTGGATAAAATATTGTTTTCAGCTTTTTATCAAATTAAACTACCTGCTTCTTACAAATGACTTCTTTCACAAATGTGATACTCGGACGAGTGTTACGGTCCTGCGCTTTTCTACCCACATTTACAGATGGTGCTGCTGAATAATCGATCCTTCAATTTCGCTTGAGATCTGGTCACGTCAGATGTGTTCCTTGGTCGAAGGGCAACATTGGTAACTTAGGAAGAATCAGTCGTTTCTGTTTCAATAAATGTTGCAGCCCTAATGACGTCTTTCGCCAAACTGCTCAGCTTTTATACATACAAAAGCCAATATATCGCCGTAGTTCACTATACTTGCGAAGTTCAAAAAATTGTGTTTAGACCAGACCATTTTGCACGCCCTCAAGTAAATACTCTAAGAGATTTGGCTGCCCATGAGGGGTGCTTTTGCTGAAGTAATCACCACGGAGTTTTTATCTACTTACCGTTTAGTTTTACTTTCATATGGGCATCAGAAGCCCGGTTTGCTCAAAATACGCAACTCTTGCTGGGAGGAGACTTCAGAACAGAGTGAGTGCTAAAATCCTGATGGAAAAGCAAAACATTCAGTGCATTAGCGACACATAAGGCAGTTAACCACCACTATGTACTACTGGTGCATTTCTGTCAGTTATGACGATGCATCGGCGACCCGATTGGTGGCACTTTTGGATTCCTTTCAAAAGTATAAGCGAAGTTCAAATATCTGTCAGCAGCGCTTATCGATTACACTGAAGTCCAAATTTTTTGGGTACAATAACTCAGCTAGCCTGGTCATTTGACATGACTCCAGCATTGATAATGTTCCTTTTCATTGACAAACTACGCGTGTCTTTTCAACGTGCTATTTGGCTAAATTTTTGGGTTTTTTGACAAGCAATGGTTTGCAGGGGTCCTGGTGGTATTTTCTGGCGTATTAAGGAGATAGTGACACAAAAACAAATAGAATGACTGCTCAACTGCATACCACCGGAATCGCATCATTTAATGGTTTCGCGTGTTCTCACAGTAACCTGAAACAAAAGCATATGTGTATGAAATGGATCAAACTGTTAGGGGACACAGCCACGCGTTTCACTGAGTCCGGATGATTAGCGAGAGGTCTATAAAGCTTCCTCTCTCATTTGTCTCCTTAATCAAAAATGGCCAACGTTGCATGGAGATAGATGAGACAGAAGACGTGAAAATGTCCCCACCAAACAGCAATTCTCTAAGTATCCCTGTTTTATGGTCTGAATCTATGTTATCCCTGGGACTGGGACATCTTCACAGTATAGTCTTCCATTGTTTGCATCTTCTAAAAGCAGCCATTCCTCGGTGAGACTGTGCAGCTGAAGTGCCGAAATTGTGTACTAGTACGCTTGTATCATGATGCCTAAAAGACTGAAATCATATAATAAGCTGGCCTGGTAATACTTACTTTAGTTCAAAATGTAATCCACATGGTGTGCTCAGATGTTGCCTACGGGTTGTATGGACGTGTGTTTCAATTAGGATGACACGGCCTCTCTGAACTTAGTTACCATCAAATTATTCTTATTTCTACTGACTAGAGTATATGCCCATTATGCCAATGAATGAATATCCGTTAACGATAAATTGGTGTGCACTTGCCCGGTTTCAGAATGGCTTACACTGTAAAGAGACATCTTATGGTACTGAGAGGACA
>SJOL01000801.1:97097-114253 GCA_004794785.1 Opisthorchis felineus | reverse complement strand
AGTATCCCTGTTTTATGGTCTGAATCTATGTTATCCCTGGGACTGGGACATCTTCACAGTATAGTCTTCCATTGTTTGCATCTTCTAAAAGCAGCCATTCCTCGGTGAGACTGTGCAGCTGAAGTGCCGAAATTGTGTACTAGTACGCTTGTATCATGATGCCTAAAAGACTGAAATCATATAATAAGCTGGCCTGGTAATACTTACTTTAGTTCAAAATGTAATCCACATGGTGTGCTCAGATGTTGCCTACGGGTTGTATGGACGTGTGTTTCAATTAGGATGACACGGCCTCTCTGAACTTAGTTACCATCAAATTATTCTTATTTCTACTGACTAGAGTATATGCCCATTATGCCAATGAATGAATATCCGTTAACGATAAATTGGTGTGCACTTGCCCGGTTTCAGAATGGCTTACACTGTAAAGAGACATCTTATGGTACTGAGAGGACAATATTCGTTTAAATGAACATTGGAGGTGACAGTGTTTCGATTGCGTAAGCTAAACAAAACAGGTTGCTCTTTGTCCCGGTTAGTCAAACAACAGACACTCTTCGGCTGAATTGCTACTTGAACTGGTCTAATGATGGCAAGTAATCACCACTTTTATCACACGACAACGGTAGAAAGACCGGTTTGCTTCCGACCACCGCCGATTCTATTGCTTGTAATTCTAGGTTAGCTGTGAAATTCTGCGCAATCCGGGTTAAGTGGAACAACACCAAAATTTCGGGTCATAAGTGAATGTACTGCACGATTATATGTTGATAGTGCTTGATAACATCTACAATCAAAAATTGATCAGGTATCATATTTGAAAGTGCGTATGAGGGAGTATGCATTCCCATAAATCCGTGAAGGCTGTCAAGACCGTCTTCATTGATTTTTTCTGCAAACCACGGATCAGTAAATAAATCTTGATATCCAAAAGCTTTGTAACAGTCCGTTTGAATGAAGTTGAGTTGAAGTTGAGTTGAGTCGTCAAATAAATTTGTTCGCTGTTTCCTGGAAAACTGTCACTTACACCAAGTTTCCTGATATCATGTTTTTGGGCGGCATCGTGCCGTCAGACAGACAATGGTGTGTTCACGTTTGGGTGAATAATTTTTCACCTTCTCAATAGTACATTTACTACAAACCATTCATTTACCGCGTCATGAACTGGATGTTGTAATATGACAAGTCTGCGCTCAAAGCAGAAGTGAGAGTCAAGTTTATGTAAGAACAGGGCTACGTGGCCGATTTCTAATTCAATTTACAGGTGGTGTCACTGGGAGGGCTCTGATCTCTGTCCTTGCATCAATCAATATGGAAAAAAGTATGAGAATTAAATGTCTCGTATAGTGAACATGTCCTTGAGTCAGATATCATACATACTGATTGGACAGCGAGTTTCCCACACACAAAATAAACAGCTTGTTTGAAAGCTTCAATCTCCAATAACATTGTATCTCTTCCGACAAATTCCGCGTAAGATGCAGTCAGCTGGCACAGCACTGGTTACTTGTTGGAAACGGTCAGTCTACAACTACAATTCGTTCGGGTACCTGGCTAGGATGTCCATTCTCACCCGCATGTGTACATGCACTTCCGAAAATCCCGTCTTATATCCCCCACTTAGTACGAATATCTATGCGATGACAGGGCACTAAACAAAGCTTCGGTATATTTATGAACGCCTGTCTAGACTCGTCTGCGCTATGCACTCCACAAAGTTTGCTTGGAAATGCAAATTTATGATTAACAGCAAGTGAATAGTGGACATGCACTGCAGCGTATAAAGTTTAGCCAAATGCAATCCATTGTTCGAGTGATGGACATGCATCCATTATCCATCCTGAGAGAGCTCGTCGTGGAAATACAGTGCTGGCAAGGTTTTTCTGAATGTATGCCTCAGTCTGAGGCAATTGCCAACCCCACCAAGCTGATATGACTTGTACACGTTACTCAAGTGCATATATATATATATATATGTATATAATTGCAGTCCGGTTTTGTGGAATCATTTTCCTCCAGAGATCAGTGAATCAAGGTATACTGATAGTTTGTTCTGGGAGGGAATTTGGGCTTACTCGGGGAATTGACTGTTCCGCGAATATAATGTTAATTTACACAGCTGCCCATCAGCCTGACATCATTAGTCTGACTAAACAATTTTTGCAGGGGTGATGAAGTAAATTTCTGTTTGTTATGTCACGCTGTATTCCGTATTGGAAAAAGACTTGAGGCTTTGCAGTGGAACTACATGTTGTCTCTAAACTGTGGTTTAAAGTGGAATAAGAGCCTAAAGTTACGATTGAATTGCAATAAAGCAACCATAGAATATTAGTATTTAAGTCAGCCCTGGGACATAGATGCATAATCACTGGTTATCATTCAGGTGGCTGTTGATTTGTTTGCCAAGCATGGATCTAACTTGCGAACGTTTCGTCACCAAACGAGGAGCTATCATCAGTGTGCACTGATGATGACAGAAGAGCATTTGTAACTTTGCCCTATCCATGTTTCTTGACGTACTTGACCTGCCACTGAAACGTTTGATGCTTGGATAGTTCTCTGACTTCAGTTCTTTTGCTGCAAGCTTTTGTCATCAACCGAGGTAACACCATCAGTGCGCAATGCGTACCGCGGTGCCCCTCTGACGAGGCTTAGACAGCCTAACCACGGATATCGCTACCCACTGATCGCTGCCCGCTGATTTTGTCAACTGAACTGGTGAAACTGGCGATAAAATTACCAAGCTCAGAAAGCAACTCAGTCTTCAGCTAAGCTATCTGATCCAACGGTACTGTTTTGTATATAAAGCTAGGAAATTTAGTCAGTAGGAAAACTGTGAAGGTCATCGATCTGCTGCAGCAGAACAGGTACAAACATGCGAAAACCCAGAAACGCCTTTTAATGTTTTCAAGGCCTCGCAAATGCTCAGATGATGGTTACTATTTATCTGATATTTATTTGGTTATCGTTTACTGATCTGGCTGTGTTGTATTGAAAAATGTCACTTATTTTGAAGCTTTCGCGTTCTACTGCACTGAGAGCTCATGTTCAACCTTTCACAATTCTAACATGAGTTTAAGCGTTTTGACCCTTAATAAGTACAGTAACAGCGGTCACATGTGTAACACAACACGACAGAAATACCTTTGTATGGTCTCAGAGAGATTATATAGTATGTCTACCACGACTCCCAACTTGGCATTTCCAATAAGCTTTGTTAAGGCCGTGTATGTCTCTTGGGTAGTACACCAAAATACCTAACACTGTCACCGCTCGTTGTCTTAAAATTTCAATTTATGGGCCAGAGAATAAACCACAAAATATCTCACACTCAGCAAGTAAACTGTACGCTAAAGATTTACCCTTTTGTGTCAAGCGAACAAAATCCAATGGGAGGAGAATTTTATACGAGTTCATTTCTGTCAGCTAAAACAAACAACTGCTCATCCGTGAAAACAAATTAACAATATGCCCTTTTCATGTCAACGTACTAAGCCAGCAATGTAAACAAAAGACACGTACGTTACAGTAAGCTGCATTTGTTTAACCACACCGGACGACATGAACTGTACGGAACAAATGCACTGGTGTAAAGGCAAAATTACATAAGTGAAGTATTTTTTGCAAAAGTAGCAACCCTCCTCCTTATGTACGGTTTATTTTAGTTCAAGTTTCTGATTCGGCGTCGGATTTCAATTCATATGACCGTTCTCCCCGAGCATCGTAACGCTGTGGCAAATATCTACTTTTGAAGTTGGCTTCCATGAAAGTGCGTGGCCTGGATCAAGATAGACGGTAGTACTTGTATTGATTAACCACTACGTTTAAAGCGATATATTTTGGAGCAAAGTGCGTCTTCAAATAAGTCTTCTCTGAGAATATGCATGTCCTGGAATTGAACAAGCGTCATTTTGATAGCTCTCAGAGTAGCCCGTCAAGCCTGTGCTTTCAAAGAGGGAGGAGGGCAGTGCCTGTATCTGTCATCAATAGACTGCATTTCCTGGCCAGAAATAATGTTATTCTGTCCACTGACAAAGTCAGGATCTTCTTGACAGGACCTTGATAACTAATAGGTTCGTGTTGTAACGGTTACGCGTGTCACGTTTGTCATGCCTGTAGGAAATAGGATTGGGCAATCGCTATTTATCGAATCCTCACTATCAAGTCTACGTTATGCATCTGCCTTCTTTTGTCATTACAGATCTGACTAATTTATCGTGGTTTGTAATACAGCCGCTGAACATTTTAGATGCTCATGACGCTTCTGTAATTATGCATGTCATGATTGTTTCGTAACAGAACAAAAACTATTGGATTTAATGTTACCAGGTTTAGAGAAAGTCGGATTTGGTTCGTCAGGATATTTCTTCGTCCAACGGATTTTTTCTTTACGATAAAAGTAGTGGATAATGTTCCTTTGCACTTACAGTGTTACTTCTGAACAACTTCGGTGTAGTTTAGTTGTTTGTTTGAGTTACGTGGCATCCAAGTTTATTTCCATAAGACGGCAACGGTATATTTCCACTTCTTTATCATGACCTAAAACGAGACTCGTAAAGCTGCTGTAAACCCTCGACTGTCTACTAGTGGGTTCCTCTTTTTTGGCATGGTCGCAAGTTTTCACCAAACTTATGTTATAGTTAGACACCAAACTGTCGTTGGAATGCTTGTGAAAAACTTACCTCTGTCAAGCTTGCCACAGGGGTCTTTATTGTCTTGTTCGAGTGGTGGCGATGGTTCAGCTTTACCGGCAGGCACCAGAGTCGAATACTTCCAATGGGGCGATCAACCATCAGCCAGTTTCGAGAAGCCAGCGTGGTGTCGTGCGCAACAATTCAGACAAAGTGTGTTTCGTCAGTGCGAGAGTTTGCATCATAACAGGAGGGATTTATGAAACAGGGTGAGGGGTGTGAAATATACATGAATGAGAGCGAGTCGCGATTTCAAGCACCTGTCTCTTGTAAACGGAAATGGTGATAAGAAACGTGTGTCGTTTGCACTGTCACACTCCCGGAAGGGAAACACCACCGTTGTTAGTTGAGAAACAGGGCAAGAAAAAAAGTATCCAGATGTTGATCAGAGCGATAAAACAAATGCAGGTTGGAATTGCTGAGCTAGATAGAAGTGTGTAGGGCCATGGTTTCCTGAATTTGTTAAAAAAAATTCAGTCAGATATCTTAACTTAAGTTTCGTTTGGTTTTCTGTAGACCGGAGAGGATTTTTTTTACCATCCTCATTTACGTAACAAGCGTCACTAAAAATAGGAAACAAATAGTGTCAAGACTTTTGCATGGTATTCAGGATGGCATATTAACATTATTGTTGGTAGGATCATCTAACATTCCTAGAGGCCCAGCGGTCCTCAGTTACCTTTTCCAAGAAGGGACCCCAGATACCACACTTTTATTGATTCCGAGCTAGACCACGGACAACTCAAAACGAAGTCCATTCTGAGTGTTTTGAGGCCTTAGAATCTTTCCTTAGTGTAGGCAGTAGGACGAGGTTTCCCCTCCAAAAGCCAGAAGGCATTCGTCTACATATACCACACACGGAGGCATTTTATATTGATTTCGAACCTTCATTTATGACTCTCATTTATGAGATATGCGAAATCTATATAGAAATAAGTGACAGACAAATTGGGCTCTACGTCACAAACGCACTACCCGCAGGATACTCAACAATGCACATAATACACATATCATGGGAAAGCGTGCTAAAAATATATAATGATTTCCCCAAATTTCGGCAAGTTTTCTATGCTTAAAGACCACAAACAATCGACTGCTAAGAGACTTTCCATCCCCAGCCTTTAGAGTAACTACAGTAGTCGGGACAAGCCGGAATTCAGGTTAAACATTATGAGTAGATTCTGAAAACTAGCTGCTGCTCAGCGGTAAACGACTGATCTAATTAAAATCTCGTACAGGCAGGAAGCAGCATAAAACGTGCTGAGATGAACTCGGAACTGGTGAAACTTGAAGTTGTTGGATAATTGGTAGTGAAGTCCATGATACAGTGCAAGCAGCCGCTGAAGGGTGTCCACTATGACCTATTTATGAATGGATCGGCTTAAAATGCCAGCCGTTTTAAGCTAGGCAACACGCAAGCAAGTATGAAAATTTGTCTTAACGTAGAAGGGCCATTACAGAGATATAGCCATTGTAAAGTGCTTGGATGTCAAAGCAAAGCAAGCTTTGCAAATGAAAAGCTGAATCTATAACACACATGCTGGTTGGCAGTTAGAAAAAATGGTTCTGCCCAAAAATCCCATCTTCAAGTTTTGCAAATGATTTTGAATGAGTTGTGCAGCTGTTACAACCTCAGGATGAAGCATTATCTTAGCATATTTCACACACACCGAAATTTAAACAGAAAGCCTCCCTGACGTGGATATCAACATTCTAGTATCAATTTGCTAGTGGCTAATCAACTTCGCTTGACTTGCAATTAGACAAAATTTGGCCATAGTCATACTCTAATCATCTAGTTTATGTACTTCACAAAACCCTGAGTACCCAACATGAAGCCTGATGACCTAATCGTCTTTCAAACTTCGACTATCCGTCACACGGTTTTCTCTAGTAGTGAGTGATCCATCGAAGAATTTCCTCAACGGGCATTCAACTTGTTTGCCACTCCTGAAGGTAAACTAACTCTGATTACGTTTCTTCTATTTATACTCACACTCCTACTTAAATTTCTTTAGTATCCCTAGTGGATTCATCACTATGGAGATCTAAAATAATTTTTGTCATAGTGCACATCTTTCATACTGTAGTTTCTATAGGCAAAGCCATCCTCAAGAAGTTAGAAGTCTGCTTCATTTCAGATGGCGTTTATGGTAGGATTCTGTTGGTAGATTCACATAAAAGGCTACAATCAAGCAGGAGTAGAATGGCGCCAACATCTTAATGGCAAAACCAAACTGGATAGATACCAAGAGAAGCAAAAACTTTTATGGGGTGAGAGACTGTTCTGGTGTATTTAGGCGGAGCTTTCTCCTTGTACGCTTATGCCCTATGCTGTAAAGCATTATAAATGTGTTTTATTGGGTGAAGACAGCCTTCAAAGCATCTGTAAGAGACATAATGCTTAATGTTTTAGGTTTGCCGGTGCGGCCGAATAACTTTTTTGGCGGGAGCATAGAGGGATTTGGGAAGGCAGCAAATAAAGTCCATCCATTCCAAAATGCCGAGATGCACCGTACAGCCGGCTCATCCTTGTCGGTAATCATCAACGATGTGCATCTCATCAAACTCTGGGGGGATTCCAAACCACGACCTTCCGTTTAGCATTTGAACATTATCAAATTTAGCCGAGACCGGCTGGTTATTGGTATAATTCCCTTCCACCCACAAAGGATATGGCTTCCTTTGTGTTTTGATTATTCAAAGTGAGAGGAATGCGGATTTCAAGTACTTTAACTTGACAAACTCTGAAGAAGAATACCGGGCAGTATGTTGAATTTGGCGGAATTGGTGACCCAGGGTAGCATACTCAAAATCAAATTGTATACCAGCCTTATCTCAAATGCAAATTTCAATCCTTTTTCTGAGTGCATCTTCTTCCGAGGGAGCAAAGTTGAGGTTTATGAATCATAAATGTGGTTTTCGAAAGCTGTGAGGATGAACAATACCAAAATACCTTTGCTGTATAATCTATTTGTAGATAAGGTTAGGATTCTAACTGTGGGCCAGCTCGATGACTGGTGGTCTGAATACGCTTTGCTATCGATGAGGCCAATTTTTGGGTTGGTTATGAAACTCGGTCGGTTCATTTAGCCGACTCACCTTTGAAAAGGCCTATGCTGTTTCTTATTGTCCTAAGAGCCTCCGTCCAGACCAAAGTTATTATCAGAACCGACAAGATAGATTCACAATATCTTAGTAGGCCGTACCGCAAGGGTTTCTTGGACAAAAATCGCACCGTCTGACTGGTATTCACGATTTTGTGCCACGGATGACTGCGCAGTCAAAAACTTAGTTAAAAAACTACTTAAAAACACCATAAGGCACTGATGGAAAGAAGACTTGTTTCACATTTGCTACCATTGCTTTTTTTTCCACAAAGCGAGCTTGTCTCACTTAAACGGAGGAGAACTGAGCTAGATGCACGTTTAGCACAATGAAGATGTTTCACGACTTAGTCGCTGTTCGCGTCATTAAATATTCATGCAGTCCCTAAGATCTGAACTCCTGGAGTTACTGATACTAATGTATCAGGTACTCGTTCTTACGAGATTGTCACGTCAAAACTATAGATGGCTACGCTAAGTTTTTTGTCGGTTGATTAGTGGCTGGACCATAGACTGGACAAAACATCAGCTTGTAAAAGCACATGATATTATTACCGATAACATCTGCTCCAAATGGTCAGCAAAATTGTGATATTGTCCAGATACAGGGAGGGTTGTGTGTTTATCCTTATAATGGTGTTTTGCTTCTGTGGCGACGTGCGTTCGCCAACCAAGCTTTCTGTGACACGGCCATCATGTTGTTTGTGTCTAAGAGTAGCCGTGAGTTGTCGTTCCCGTACATGTTCTATACATCCCATGAGAACATGCAAGGTGAGCTTGCTAGGTGAGAGATAAAGGCTCAGCAATGCTAATGGTGTGTACGGTGTGCGTCACCTTATGGAAAGCCGAATGAATCACTTGTGTGGGTATCCAGGTTTGACTTCAGTGTCATATATATCATTGTGTGTGTGTAATACAACTAGCTATAAACAATGAGAGATTATCTACCCATATAATCGATTAGTCCTGCATCAAGTTAGGCTCTTTCATACCGGATGACACACTTGACGTGGTCACCACAATCAGGGGAACTAAATTTGATTTAGGCTATCAATTAACAGATATCATTCAGCAAAGGCTTATGCTTTATGTCCGAGGGCAAACTTTATGTACCGTATTTAAATCTCAATGTTCTCCTGATTCTAAATGCATTCCGATGAAGATCAGTTGGTATACTGGCCTATTTCGCACATCATAAAATTATTAGGAACGAGTTTTGGGCATTCGCGACTACACATAAGGTGAGCATTAAGGTTACTAAGAAGGCTTCAAACAAGATTCGAAAAGAAGAAGAAAATTTCGTGAATACACAGAAGTCTCTAATATGTTGCATTCCGAGCAAAAAGTCCAAATTGTGAGAATATGCGAAAAAATGGATTCGTCCAGTAGCGTTGTAATATGAATGTGACTAAAATTTCACTGCGAAGTGCAAAACTTTAGAAATACCCAGTCATACACTGAACTGGTCCACTAGAAGGTAGAAGCCTAATGTTTTTATTACGTCAAACAGTGGTCCTCCGATCTATACTGGTGGTCTAACGCAAATTTGGCTGAGAAAAATGGGGATCTTGTTTGTTAATTAATTCATAGAACTTTCGGTATGGTGAATAAAGGCTTTGTAAAAATGAACCGATAAAATAACTCAGTTACTTTGTAGGTGACATACCTAATCTGGCCAACCCTGAGGGAAAAACAGTAAAAGTTGCAGTATTGAAATAATGCTCACCAGTGAAAGCACCTGACGCAATTTCGGGTATTTCTACAGACACTTTAGCATAGGTAGTAAAAAGGGCCGTTCGCCCTTGTTCAGCTGTTTGCCTCTGGATTAGTAAATTGTATTTAGAGATTTTATGATACGTCAGCATTTTGTGCACCTAGGGTGTTGGTGCATAAAAACGTACACTTCGTAGTTAAGCAAGGTGGGATACATAAGTGACAGGCAAGCTACAACTGTTTTGTTGTTCGTCATCTTTAGTTATCTAGAGAGTACTGTCGTTTATTTTTGAAGAGCTTGGTCACAGACATAAAAAGTAAATGCAAGCGATGAATGTCAACGGTTTACAGGAGAATATGAAATAAAGGAGAGAAACGTCTCAATCGAAGTCATTTCCGGTCAGATAAGATGAATCCCAACGTATGTAAGAATTTTTGGTGTGGAAACTTAAAGTCACGCTACTTCTACTCAACAAACTTCGAATGACATTTTACTTCCAATAACTTTATTTGTACGAATTCGTTCATTGTAGCATCCTGCCCCATGTTCCGACCACTCTAGTTCATCGCTAAATCGACTCATCTGTCAGAGTTCGTTATTTATAACCAAATGGTATCCGTACTTATTCGTTGAGGCCCATAATTCAGCAGTATGTTTTGATATTGCTTTTTAGCTACCAGTGACGCCGCCCTGAGAACAGAAGTTCCGAAAGTCTATTCAGATGTCACCCCCTTGCATTATTCAGATGGATATCACAACCACCCGATAGTACGAACCACAAATGTGGCTCTCATAATCAGTCAACCATCGTTGGATTCAAGGTAACATTTGTACAGCAAAGCAGGAAGCCGGGTAGGAGTGAACGAAAGTTGACTATACATAAAGATTTCCTTATTTTTTCACCTGTAGTATATGACAGTTAGTATATGCCAATTAGAGTGTATCGTTAATAAAAAAAGTAGTTCATTACGCACCATAAAAACCACAACATGGTGTACTAACACAATCGTTTCTGACTATAAACCCTCACTTGTAGAAAGGCAGAAAACACCACTCCTTCAGAAGCTTACTTTGGCTGATTCAGCTCGATAGGGGAAAACGATGCTTCACGTCTCCATTTCAGATTTAGCAATAGTTTTCTACAGTGTTGGCGCGCAGGACCACTTCCTCTTGGGCTCAGCAACTCCAGTTTTCAACGTAATGTTTACCTTTGACGGTAAACAACGTAATTTAGCTAATGCCTTTCTGCTAGTCCCAACCAATACACAGGAGACACTTTTGGGGCTCACGTGTGTGAGGACTGTGACGAATGCGGCAAATGGAATACTAGTTTTGTGGCCCACTGTGAAATTAACGCCTTGAGATTGTTGGTATTGATTTGGCTGACAGGTTGGCCTGTGATGATTGTTTTTACCCGTTTTAGACAAAGCCTGGTTCAAGTAAACACCACCGACATGGGGATCTTACCCAGAAAATGCAGATAGACTTGGTTAACTGAGGACTTCCTGTGCCGTATGATCCCGACAAGGGTTCCAGTCTCTCTCGCACCTCGCTGACAAGTTATAATCGTCTGGTGACATTCAAACCGGATTATTAAGTTGGTCGCCTGCGTTATGAGGACGCTTCTATGCCATCATTCTTATCGGCTGTATTCAGCATGCATTCCCCGTGAGAGTTTCTAAATAACCACCGATTATTATCAGCTTAGCAGGGGGGAAATAACCTCCGTGTTTTACCATTTAGATTACTGTGCCTTCTTTCTGAAGACATGCATCAGAATCAATATTGGGCAAAGTTAGTTTTGCTGAGCCAGTTGCGGGTACCATCTTCAGGAAGTGCGCACCATGTGGGCCGGCCGAGCTGACGTTCTTCTTGTAAGCGCATCCTGTTTGAAAGCTGAATCTTCTGACCTCAAGGTCACAAAATTTGTCCCTACACCTGAAACGTACAGTGATTTTTTCGGATATAGAGTGTTTAATTGTTACTACGGTGGTTGAAGGCGTTCACTTGAATTTCTGCTATGGCTGAAGTTGGTAATGCTTGCTTTGGATATTCCTAACTGCTCACCGAAAACTTTATGGTGGGTAAACCAGTAAAAGCTGCCAGTTGAATTTGACCCAGGTATCTTGTGCTGATTTGGCCCACTTTCTAGTTTGATTTTATGAATTCATTCTAGCTATCATCGTCATCCCCGCTTAAGAACTGGTTAGACTACATCCTTCAGATGTTCTCACATAACTGCCGTATTTTCCGCCTGCACTTCTGCGTATAATGTGCCGTCCTGCTGGGAGTCGCGCCTGACAAATTATTTACCCACAATGTTAACTCGAACATTTTCGAATCCTGTGCCAAAGCGTGTGTACCTTATCACCAAAACGAAAATCAAATGAGCAAAGGTTTTGCTGTTTCTGTGCACACCAAGGAGTTTTCAGATGTACTCTTTTGATAACTCAATAAGTGCCTCAAGTAGGAGAGCTTCATGGGTTGTATCAGTAGATTGCACATTTAATATGATGTTACGAGGCAGGGTCAGCTGCTTTACTTAACAGACAATTAAGGAAGTGAGCTGCAGAATTATCAGCCAAATTACCAATAACATTTTTCGTTATAATATCCAGGGCCAACGAAGCTCAGCGTCAAATATATTACAAGTCATTCATGCGTCCACGCAAACCTGACTGGTGCTGGTCAACAGTCATCACTGCATTGGACAGAGCCCCTCGGACAGGGCTAACGTGGAACGAGGCGTGTGTCGATCAAAAAGAGACTGCCACGACTCATCGCACGTCCGATTCCTTGAAAAACCAAACCCGGCTCTTCTACTTGACGTTGTTGGGCAATAGGGATGATTAGACAGTATTTTTACTGGAATTACCTCTCTCCTAGAGAGCGTTCAGCATGAAACGGCTGCAGAAAAATAATGATAAATCAGAAAACGGTCAGACAATCGAGTAGTAGCATAGTAGCAGCAGTGTTACCTCGGTTCTTAAAAGATGAATTAGCACCTTCTTTGGAAAATAACTGATTTCAGCCTCAACCCAATCTTGGCGAGTTTCTTGTTATCTGTGGAAAATGCACTGATTTGTGGTGGGTCACTGCTTAGCCACAAACCAGAGAGTCATTGTTACCAACCTCCATAGTTTACGCCTCTTGCTACACCTAGAAAAATGACTTACACTGGAGTCTTAAGAGTAAGAATATGACTTCGTTTTGCGAAGCAATCTCCAGGTTACTTGATCCATAAGTTTGCAAATTGGAACCCATCACAACGCTACTGGTTTCTAGAGGATGGTATGGAACAATCATCGTTTACGATCCATTGTGGAAAGCACATAATGTGGTAGCTTAAGGATAGACCAATGGTCTGCATTAAAAATTTACTGTATTATGCAAAGATGAAACATTCTTGGTGTGACGCCAAGTTTTATGGACGGAATTTTGTTTCGCAGTGAAGGGATGCCGTAAATCATACACCCACGAGAGCTTCAGTCACACCCGACAAGCTCGAACCGTTTCGGATCGCAAACATCTCCGTTGTATGGCAATGTTTCCCCAGTTATCATTCTAATGCGCATCACGTAACCCGTTTTCGTTTCCCAAGGGGGCCGTATAGTTTGAGACAGACAGTGAAACAAAGAAATGCGCGTCTGCTCAGTAGCAGGCCACAAATTAACTTTCTATAGTGCGTTGGTTGAATTTGATAAACAATTCACTGGATTATTTCATGAGTGTGCGTGCGGATAAAACTAATCACTTAAACCATAATGTTCTTGATACTTAATGTGTAGATATTGCCTCGTTTTGAATTGAAATGCGTCTGTGTCAGAAAAACTGGCAATTAATTGTAATCCTCTTGATATCTCAGAAGGAAATTTACACTATAACACAAAACTTTAGATAAGAAAATAATGAAACCGCAGTACGGAAAACTTTTATATAGTGATAGTTAACGAATTTGGAAAAAGCAATTTCCTTGGAGGGGAAAAACTGTGAAGTCTCATGCAACTAGGCTCTTATCGTGTAAAAATCTTCTTATAAGGAAATCCCCGATTTTCTCCAATTTTATTACTGATGTAAAGTGGTTGATGAGCTCACGACAAACTGCACTTACTGATGTAGCCAAAAGTGACAAAATTGACTACGGGAACCTAAGGAGACGTATTAAAAGTGGTTTCTAGCAAAAGGTGGCTGCAACAGAACAGCACTGTCCAGAAGTTACAGGAGTTTGGACTCTTTCGGTATCCCATTTTTCTGCTCGGACGTGTGGACAAGTGAATAAATAAAATAAAATAAAACTCTACCGCGACTTTATTAAATCCTACCGTTACCCTCATGTCGTTTTCTACTTTCAAGCATTGATTTTTACGCAGACTGGACTGTTCTAGAAATTTACCGAATTTTCCACTGTGTTACGTATGCACTTATGTTCTGATTTGAAGGCGTGATGTGTGAGGTGTTCTTTATTGAATTTGCGTCTCAACTTATTTCAGCACTTTAGCTTGAACTTGTCGCTTTTCTTCTTTGCCCATAGTTGTTCTTTGATCACACCATAAGTTTTTATTCAAACGTAAACTAACACTAGTGGAAATCTCGAGATCAAACCAACCAAAACATCATTTATGTGGATGAAAAGGGTATTGTAGGCATTGTAGTAGGAAAAAACTGTGGTTTCCAAGCTTGAGGCAAAATGTGGTGGAAGAAAGTTTTGCTTGCCAAGTTTATCACCCTGGCGGTAAAACCCTCCAAATTTACAAATAGATGCTGCTGATTAGACCCGGGACATTAAAGTGATCAAACTTCGGAGAGATGAGCAGTTTTCAAACAGAAACCTGTAAACGTTTAAAAGAGGTTTGGTAAAAAATCGGTGAATTCATTGCTGGGCAACGTTTAGCTTTTGACACATGCTTCGTCAGACCAAGTGAGTAAGTAACCAGGTTGATCGGATTTGAGGGCAGTCAGTGAACCAATCAGTGAGATTTCTTATTACTAGCCGACTTGATCAGTGCTGGGTGTCTGTCTGAAGTTCCAGTTGTTGGCTAGTGGGGATGACTAACACTTACGATAGATTTGTTAGGGAGGATTATCTTCATGTTGAAACCGGATTTTGCGTCCTTACTTTTCAGCGAAATGGTCTGGGTCTAAAAGTACAGAATTCAAGCAGAGTATCTACCCCTACCCTCAATCCAATTGTCCCGGCGCATACAGGCGAACAAAATGTGTGAACGACCCCTAACTGGAAATTTCCATTAAGGTTTCTTAGACCAGAAATGCGAGGTCGCAAAATCCGGTTTCATCACGAGGACAATTCCCCCTACCACATCTATTGTAAATGTTATTCGTCCCCACTAACCAACAAACAGGAACTTCAGACCGACACCCAGCACTGATCAAGTCGGCTAGTCATAAGAAATCTCACGGATTGGTTCCCTGACTGCCTTAAAACCCCATCAACCTGGTTACTTACTCACTTGGTCTGACGAAGCTTTTGTGTCAAAAGCGAAACGTTGCCCAGCAATGAATACACCGATTGTGTACCGAGCCTCTCTGAAACGATGACTACCCTATCGGTCCCGAACATTTTTCTGGTAATTAGAAAGGTGTAACGTTGCCCATCTGTTTCATGTGCACAGCGTAGGTTCAGAGCAAATCATAAAGTACACGAACTAGACAGCAAAGTGCTTCTGCTGCCAGCTGATTATAAACCACTGTACTGCAAACAATGAATATCGGTCACGCTTCCGTGATAAGCTCTACACTATCATATAAAGGGTGTCATTTGGATTTCACATTTTTCGGGGGGCGATGATCAGTTAGCGAACAGAGAATAAGGTCCATGCCACACCAGCTCTTTGTAACGTCAGTCACATTCGTATTGAGCGCTATATCGGATTACATGTTGCGCTATAGAATTCTGCTCCAGATAGAGGACTTAAACTGACGTACACGCTTCCTCAGCAGGAGTAATAAAACCAACTTCAATTTTTTTGCGATTGAATTCTCAGTACCCGTTGAGACTTCAGTTTTCGTGTTAGTGAGAAAACGAGCTACGTAAGCGTCCACAGATCCCTGAATGTTTTAGGCTTTCTCCCAGGTTCATGCCTGGAACAGAGACGAAGTGGGAAACATTTATTGTCACTTTGCAGCAATGAATGTGAGCACATTAGAACGATCTTCCAAGTCACATCGTTCGGCCCGACTCCATCCCATTCATTTCCTTCTTACCAGTTTATTGTGTATATATGATCATCTTCACGGATATAATGCATTTTGGTAATGTCCAGCTGAATCGATGTTGTCAGTAATGATTTCCTCACCGTTGAAAGCCTCACAAATCATCCGGCTTTGACCACTCTTGGAGGATATGTTTTGCCTTTGTCACCGCTTGTCGTACAACATGAGAGATACAGCCATTCGCACAAAAATTCATTTGGGCTACAAGCTCTCACCATCTGGATAGCTCTGCCGGATTTAGTTCTCTTTGTGCAATCTTTCGAAGAGGCATATAGATGGAACACTCCATATCTTGCTGAATTTTACATATAGTTAAACAAGGCTTCAATTTAGGACCAACTTGGCAATGTGCACATTGGGAAGGTAAGTACTTATATCCGCATAGCTATCCACCCATCCACACTGCTTCTGTTGACCCTGCGTTGAGAAATATATAAAAAGACGCTTAGATCTTGATTGTGTACTCTCCTATCGAGTTGCACTGTGACGTGTACGCCTTGTTTAGCTTGTGCAGCATCCTTGAATAGCAAACGACACGTTTGTACTTGAAAGTCGCCGGTTAAATGGGAATGTCCAAACGATTCAATGAGCAACTATACATTCCTCAGTCACATTCCTTAAAAGATTGAAAAATTGAATGAATCCCACTAATAGGTAGCACAGTTCACCATTTCCGTATTTTAGTAGGCATACTGCTTCTGTTGGCTCGGGATAACCAGTTCACATGATCAGTCTTGTGCACCCAGTGCATTTGAGTAAGGTTAAATTCTGTCTGACTAGTTGTTGACGCACTTTTCCCGAATTCAGAAGTACCGGTATATAGCCACAATGTCACGCGACACTCTCATCATGTCCATGTGTTAGGCTCCGAAGAGGGCAAAGGCCTGAGTGTTGCTGAGCTTACTACAGTCTGCCCGCAAATGTTTGTCAACCTGTAATTAAAATCCAAGTGTACAGCTTGGCAATTATCAACTTATTCTGGAGGAGAGTCGACTTTTTGAAGGCGGAAATTTGCTCAAGCAAATCGCCTTACTGAGTAAATGGCTAAATAAAATAAGGATAATGCCTTCTAAAGTGGAGCCTCTTTTATCTGGGTTGTATGGTATATTAAGCCGCATTCTTTTTGAGTACATCCACTGAATGGCACGAGCGTACGCAAATCCATAAAGAGAACAACCGCACTTCGCATCCTACATTGTACTACAAACTTCCGTTGCTGCCAGGCTATTGATGACCAACCCGAAAAGACCTTCGACACACTTTTTCACCGGCCAACTCACCTGATTTAATGAAGGTTGTACCATTGTCCAAGTTTGAGGTCCTGGTGTTTTATTTCTTTCGCCATCGTGAAATCGACTGTTGTTCGCAGCTACCGGTCGGAGCTGTATAGACAAACTATTATAGTTTTCTCCG
>SJOL01000801.1:50133-93792 GCA_004794785.1 Opisthorchis felineus | reverse complement strand
GTTGTTGACGCACTTTTCCCGAATTCAGAAGTACCGGTATATAGCCACAATGTCACGCGACACTCTCATCATGTCCATGTGTTAGGCTCCGAAGAGGGCAAAGGCCTGAGTGTTGCTGAGCTTACTACAGTCTGCCCGCAAATGTTTGTCAACCTGTAATTAAAATCCAAGTGTACAGCTTGGCAATTATCAACTTATTCTGGAGGAGAGTCGACTTTTTGAAGGCGGAAATTTGCTCAAGCAAATCGCCTTACTGAGTAAATGGCTAAATAAAATAAAGATAATGCCTTCTAAAGTGGAGCCTCTTTTATCTGGGTTGTATGGTATATTAAGCCGCATTCTTTTTGAGTACATCCACTGAATGGCACGAGCGTACGCAAATCCATAAAGAGAACAACCGCACTTCGCATCCTACATTGTACTACAAACTTCCGTTGCTGCCAGGCTATTGATGACCAACCCGAAAAGACCTTCGACACACTTTTTCACCGGCCAACTCACCTGATTTAATGAAGGTTGTACCATTGTCCAAGTTTGAGGTCCTGGTGTTTTATTTCTTTCGCCATCGTGAAATCGACTGTTGTTTGCAGCTACCGGTCGGAGCTGTATAGACAAACTATTATAGTTTTCTCCGCTGGTCGGAACTGCTGGCGTCGTTAACAGGTAGGCGCAATCGCTTCTGTGACATGAGTCGTTTCGATTGTCCACAAGTCCATACTTTATTGGTAGAGGGTCACCAACACGGTCCTGGATTGTATCTGATCAAGGAAGATCAAAAAGACTCTTAAATTATGGTCACATTAGTAAGAGAAAAACACCGACAACTGCGTAAATAAAATAATTCAATCTATAAAAATATTCACGTCTATTCCAATAGATTTGGTAAAATCATTTGCATATTAAAGATGCTTCCTCTTCTCACTCTGTCCGCCACGGTAAAACGTTAACGTACACTGTAGTTACCTCTTGTTTATCAGATATAACATCAACGAATAAAGTAGGCTGAAAGTAAAAATAAATGAATGGTAGATCGACTGGAGTTCTGTCTGTCTTCCCTGTGAATCATTTGGCCATTCTTTGATATCACTGCGTAATTAGTTGGTCGCCAGAACTCGAGTTCCTAAGATTTCTGTTTATTTATCCTGACTACTCCAACTCCTTAAGGCAGACTATCAGAACGATGCAAAATACTTGACATAAAACTAATTAGTAGGCTGTTGAGAACACTGTAAAGATTATCTCATTGACGCCAACTTTACTTTCATGTGATTACCAAGTTCAGTATGGTGCAAATCTGTGAAAAAAATTTTAAAACCCGAAGTTTGCAGGCTGATTTTGGCAATGAATTCAAATTTCTTGGATGAAAATCTCTCTGAATATATCCGGATTTTGTATTTACAACACTTTCAACTGACAAAGTTTATCAGCTGGACTTTGGGGCAAACCATTTGACATGAAATTCTTACGTTGCCAGCTGAGATTTCATGTAGTAAGTGGAACCGACTAATGCTCAAATTCGACACCAGAGCAGCCAGTCGATACGTGACCACATGATGTGGTGTCCTTGATTAAAGAACGGGTGGCGATAAGTACGCCTACGTGCGAGCTGATCACGTCGCTGTTCAGCATCCCTCGGTCGAACTATCAGAGGGATAAAAACCCTGAAATATCGTGAGATGAGCACTGCTGGTTGTTTTAAGCAAGGATGAAATAGCTTTAGAGTGTTTTTCGGCCTTTCAGCATAGTTTAGCTTCACTTGGAAGATAAAATCCCAGTTGAAATTTATCAAATATCCTCACACTACTACCAGTACTTTATTGTACCGTGTGCTTCTTATTTACAAGTCTGTTTCCAGCGTGAAAGTGCAGTGGGGCTTCTATATCACTACGGTTTGTCTATGTGATAGGTTATAGAAGCGTGCTCATTAGTGAAGAGATCAAACAACATAGTGTTTTTAAGTTTCCACCAAAATATCTAATATATTCTAAGTGCATAATAACTCCATTTTTAATCACCTGGCAGGAAAGGCGACAGTTCCGAAGCCTATGATTGTTTTTTTAGTACAACGACGGATCTACCAGTGTCGGTCTCAACAATTAGGTCTTGATAAGCGGCGAATTGCACTCAGAACAAGGTTGTATTATTGACAACAGCCCGTGTTCTGATAACGCCGGCTGCGCAAACCGTTACAATTTGACTAAAACTTCATTGAGTGTATTTTGGATTTCACTTTGAAGTGAAAAAATACGCTTTTAAAATGTTCCATCGTTGTGAGTTCGGCTCATCCCGATTTTCCTCACTGGCAAATAACCTACACACGACGCTATTCAGCAGTCACAAAGTCAAAGGAACAACAGATACCAGCTTGATTATAGGAAGCATCCCCTAAATCTAGTGCAAATTGCGCATGGTGATAAAATTACAAAACTTAACACAGTATTATTAATTAAGCATGCTATCGGAATTAATTTGGCAAACAGAACGGTAGTTAGGTCTGTTGATAATGGCTGGAGGCTATATATGAAGAGAAATCCAAAAAAACCCATCAGTACGAACAAGATGAGTCTACTGGATTAGATCTACAACGTCAACGATCTGCAACAACACAGAGGTTTATAATATCACAAGTTTAAGATGCTTGCGTTCAGCTGGTCCTGACGAAAGTGATCGAAGAATGAACGAGGGCCAGCAACAGGGTCAGTAAGATTCAGAATGATCCAAGGAGTGACAAAAACCAACCTCAGTAGGTTGATATGAGCATTTTAGACTTGGAAAGACCGCTTTAGCTCTAAAAGATATTCTACAAATATAAACAGGATTTAAGTCGGTCTCATTGTAAAGCTCCATTTTTTCGTTTTTACAATAAAGGACGTTCATCCAGTTGTCTCATAGATGATTGCCGAATACGTATGCTTTCGTCTGATGACTGGACGTAATTTTGATATCCTATGTGTTTATTAGGGACGGGAAATACCAGCAGTAATTAGTATGTCCTTCTGTGCTATTCCAATTTCGGTGAATGATACTTCGCAATTAGTGAAGATTCATATTAGCTGCATTATGCTCCATAAAACTGGAACATGATTGGAAAAAAGCTGCTCTGCACCACGTGAAGTGAACCAGTGAAACAGTTCAGATTAAAGTCTAAATGCCCTGGTTGAACACCCACGGATGCAAGCTCATCTCAACGACATTTATTCAGCCTAAAGTATGTTAACCTGGTGGTCCTAAATCACGACTGCACCCTAAGGATCTAATTAGGCATTTTTTGTGAACACTGCGAGCAATGGTCTTCTTCCAGATTCCAAAAGAGAAATGCGATAAGAGAGCGTGACGAATTTGGTTTTCGCTGATGTTCTGTTCACTGAGCTTGGTAATTCACTCGCTTCGTCATCAATCAGAGTAACATATTCAGTGCGTAGTAGACTAGCATTCTGTCATCTATTAGCGGTGTGTCACTGTGAATGCCTTCACAATCACCAAACGTCGAAGCTGCGCTAATCCGATACGCACTGACTATGTCATTCCCAATTTTGACGAAGTGTGTGCAACCAAATTAATAAGCTTAGCGGACAGTATAGCACTTATCTACCAGTCTTTTTCCCTCAATAAGCAAGGTTTTCGTACCTCTTCAGTTGCCAGTAAAACCTCTGGCAGTTTTAAACAGATTCCTTGACGCTGAGACTAGTGGACAGTATGCATTACTGTCCCAGGATGTCCGGATTTATGGAAGCATTTCCAAAATGTCCGATGTGTGGATAATTTTAATCTCCTGAGAGTTTTTTTGAGATAGTTATATGAGTAAACATTCAGTTACACGTACATCAACGGGTACCAGAGTGGTAAGCAGCCAGGCCACTGTTGAGGTGATGTGGGAAATCATTCAGATTTAGGTCACTCCCACATAAAACTAATTTGTTTGGTTTTATTACTCGGTTTGTGCTGCATGATCGTCAGTAACTACATTGATTACAAAGTCACGTTTCTCAGGTGCGTGACTAAGACGCACTACAGGTAATTGTTTGATTAAATTGTAAGGATATAACGGAGTTTATTCTATGGAAAAGAAGGCAGCAGTCTTTTCCGCATCTTGCAAGTGAACCACTAGGTCAGGTAAACTCAAACCGATAACAACCAGACTAAGCAGTGAAACTAGCGAGATATGCCTTCAACAGATGCAACATATAAATGTATGTGATGTTCTTCGCTTCATCTAAGTTTACAAGTTAGGCTTCTGAAATAACACCTCATATTTAATGCCAAAGCTGGAAATTAATCATCCAAAGTGGCTGTGATTTTTTGTGACTAGATGTGAAGATTATTGGTCACAGGAAAATGATCACTTTGATAGAATTTTCTGCGTGTGATTTTCTGTGACTGGTCTTGTGAGATGAAATTCCCAAAAGTTTAAGCATAGGAACAGTGCATGAAGACAAAATGAACATTATGATACAGTCTGTAAAGCACACAAAATTGCTCTGAGATTCCTCGTGTGATAGACCTGTTTTTGGATGCAAGATGGGGCGGGGGAAGGAAAAGCGAATTTGAAAGCACTTTCCTTTTTCTCGTTTGCGTCCAGATAAAACCAATGATCCGTAATGCAACCATGGACACAAACAGTACTGTACAGTTGCTATAAATCCAGTAAACTCCGTCAGAGCTATATAAGAAAACTCATAAAATCACTCGCTACAAGACAAGTTATCACAGTTATCACTACAGCAATTGAATTACAACCCATCAGTTTAGACAAGTAAGCAAAGAGTATTCGCGATCTAATATTGGAATGCACATAACTGGGCTACTTTTTCATGTTAACAATCGAGAGTGTAGAATAGCGAGAAGACACCTATTATTAGTTGAGTCAAAATATTCGCATTAGTGGATCACACAGTTTCCTGTATCAAATACGCAAGTCCCTACGGGGACTCGAACTCGTATGTGACCGACTACCGTATTTGACTAAGTCGTTGAAGATATTACACGGGCAACCTATGTTCCAAGCAAGACATGTGAAACTTACGCTCTGCTCGGTCTCCCTTAGCCGCGTTACATGGGCGTCCGACTGTCGCGCATTCCAAAGGCACAATTTTACTCCAGATAGTATCTAGGCAAAACACCACGTGTAATTCAGAGTAAAGAAGCTTTGACGCGTCACCGCGTCACCTCTCGCCAAGTCTGTTATCGGCGATGTATCGGAATTTTAGTGGCTCAGATCCGTTAATTGGTTTTAGATCAGGTGGATATTGATGTGTTTGCCGGATCTCGCAATGAGCTCACATACTTTTTGCCACCAGAAGCGGAGGCTTGATCAGTGCTTGCCTGTGATTCCTCATAGCTTGGCGTAGGGAAGATAATTCTACGCTCGATAATCACAGTAATAGATACCTGATTAACAACCAACCAAACCGTGATTATTGACCATCATCGGTTACTGAGCAAATTAGACGGCAACTGAGAAGTGTGCACGGTCTGGTAGTAGAGAGTTGTTTGGAGTATTTCAACCTGCGAGCGAAAGACGTTATATTACAGCAGCTTTGTGATAGCCTAATAACCGTTATTGAAGAAACTAAAGCAAATTCTGAACGAAGAACAGCAAAAACTTTCGACAGGGATTCAAGGTAGCACGATATAAATGACCTGCGTGCAGCTGTTGGCCAGTCACTACATTTGGAGATTCCCCAGGAACGACGGGTCGTTCAGACTGATTACACAGCCCACGACGAAATCCAACATACGGTTGCTCACTTCGACATCTAAAATTTTATTACGATTGTCAGGAAAATCAGATTCCCAAAATACCCGAAACCTACTGAGACCCTCAAACCCCACTAAACGCTGATCAGACAGCCTTGGATCGAGGTCAGACAGTTCCCTTCAAAATATGGCGCGAGGCACCCTTGGATCAAAGTCAAACAGTGCGATAAAGCCTTGGATCAAGGTCAGACAATCCCCCTGAATATATAGTGCGAGGCTGTTGTATTTTTCACACTCACTCGCTTGTTCGCAATGAAGCTGTTTTATTCCTTGTCGGCGGGTCTTTTTCCGGCATTGGGCACTGGAGCGGAGACAGCAATCAGATATAACAGATTGGCGACACAGTCAGATATAACAATGATCAACTGGGTTCAATTGTTTCATATAGTGGCATTGTCTGATGCACCTGAGACATTGTCTCATGTTCTGATTGCCGCAAAGCAAGCCTATCTAGGTTGTAAACAAAGCCACGCACTTGTACAGAAATACATTCAAATATACCGAGGTTGGATGAAAGCAATTAATCACCTGCTTGTCAAATAACGGGCATTGCTCTGAACTCGTCATAGGGCTTCATACCCTGAAGTGACTGTATGTGATAATAAACTGAGTTAACCGACTGACAATGTGCACATATTCCTGCAACTGAAGGCTAGTAACAGAATGCACAGTTGATATTACAGAAGCTCAACTCAATCATCAGATTTTTCAGGGAAAGCTGGTAGTCTAACACAACGTACTACACTGCTTTCCGAAGAGAAAACAGACCAGCTGGTCTATTTGACTTTGCTCTTTACAGAATCACACGAAAACGCTTCTTCGTGGAGTCGGAGTGCTGATTCTCAAGTACTATCTATTTTTATGACATGCATGCAGGGCATTTAGAAGTTTGTTACTAATCTTTATCGATTTCAGATTCTAACATTGCTTGTGCAAAGATAACACTGGATAAGGGTTAAAGTTCCTTAAGCTTCCGAAAAAATTTGATGAATGACGTAGACAGACGGCATTTAGACCACGTATTAATTCAGGTGGACCTTTTAGTGCACAGCCGAAACTTTTGAATACAAGTATAAATATTTCAAATGGATTTTGACATATTCATTTCTTGGGAGATAAAATCACTTGATAACTGCTTAAGATTTTGTTGGAAAAACTTTTGCAGCTGTCACATTTACTGTGCACTGCTTTTTCAGCCGACAATTTAATCCATGGTGAGAATAGGCCAAGGAGCCCTTTTCTATTCGTTGGTCTTTGTTCTGAAATTCAGTGTTTAATGGCAGAGTAAGGCGTGGCCTTGAGTCTACCAAATTTTTGATGGTCGATTCAGGTCACGAGGGATCAATCCAGAAATCTTACATATATATATATACTTAAAGTTCTTTGCATCTTCACTTTATTTTTAGGTTTTTCGACTAATGAGAATAGAGTTATTTTACTGATACTTCTCAATAATTTGCATAAAGTAGTCGGTAGGAGATAAGGCGTCATCCTTCGGATCTCACTGATGCAGTAAGAACCGTTTAAATACTTGTAGAAGCAGATACCTAAAAAAGACAATAAGCCAGATAGTTTATCTATATCGGTTATTTTATTTGAAACTAGAAACGGAAATGTATTCCCAACAGGTCATACTATTACCAAAAATGCCCAGTGAATTTCACAATTTTTCATAATTTCCAACTCCACTTTGGGGGCAGATGTACCCAAGTTGCAAGGAAGGATGCACTATTTCGTGCTGATGGACAATGGGTTGCATCATTTTTATCGAATTTTGGCCAAAAGGTTTTACCTGTCTCATTTCAATAGAGATTTCATCCCTTCAGTGAAGCCAAGCTATGGTGAAAGACCGAGAAGCACTGTCAAACGCATACACGGGTCAAACCTTTAACCATCTGCTAGAATTAGAAAACAGATATTACTTTAAGAGGAGCCCAAATTTTCCACTCATCATTTGCACATGAACATTCCACAACTGGTACTGAAATATTCTGTTGGCCGAAAATTCAGTATCCCCAGTAAAGCTGGAAAATTCGGCAGTTCGTGAACACCTGCCCACCAAACTATGTCAGGTGTCTTCAATGAGACAGATAAATCTCCGATGCACAATGCTTACTGTGCCCTATCTTTCAAATTCACCTATGCACCTGTTCAAATTAAACTATAGTAAAATTTGCTCCAGAAAAACAGTGAGAGGTTTTTGTGAGTGTGTAATTTGTTTGTATATTTGAGTCAGGTGAACAACCGATCAGATGGTGGATTGACGGATGACACCCAGAAACCTGCCTCATTGCTTGTGAAGCGCATTCTAGTTAGTGGTCTTGATAGGTCTCTTAACAGCCTTCGGATCTTTACTCCACAGCATGCCAGTGCTCAATTAGGCAATGTTTACTAACACCAACCCAGCTTGTGTACACACAAAACTCTGAAGAAATCCAGAGGCTTGCTTTGGAGTTACAAGCCGAAACTGATTGGCCCACGATGTGATATCCCTCATGGAATTTCTTTATTCAAAATTACATTTACCATGTAAGATTGTTTTATGAGAACTGCGACTGAGGAGGCTGAAGCAAAATATTGACTCAGCACAGCCTTAGCCTTCTAGGGATCACCTTCCACAGATATTTCAAGTCCCTGAGAGGATGGACTTTTCTGATCTAACTAAAAATAATTAAACTTTAAACGGAGACAAACGAGCCGTATAAAGTGGAGACCAGTGGAAAACACAAATAGACGCTGAGCTGTCTAAACTGGGTAGATAATTACTGGAGTAAAAAGTATCCATTGATTGGTATGGTCAAAAAAAATTTGAAAATTTTCATGAGGTTTGAGATCAACCACATTCACACCACTGTCCAAATAAAAAGTAAACCGTACAGAAGACACATTGGTTTGGGACATCTAGAAGGCGTTGCGGGATGCAGGTATTTTTGGGACGAAAACACAATGAATCATTATAGATTGTAACGTGCGTACAGCTTTAGTGGGTGATAGCATTTAAGGATCTCGGGTGTGCTGTAAATTTTTTTGGTGTGGCATAATGCAACAAAATGAAACAAGCCAATATGCAGACATTCTGCTAAGCTGGTCCTCCACTTTGCCTTATTTTAGCACTGACCAACACAGTCCGTCATAAAGTTCCCGCTGGCTAGTAGATACCGTATTTCCCCTGCAAAACTGCTCGCATGGCATTGCGCTAGTGATATATGTGATTCGGTTATTGATGTCAAAGACATCCGTGAATCGCAAAATGCTCTGTTGAGGAAGGATCACTATTTACGAAGATATTTACGAAAAAATGTAGACGATATATGTGCTCATGACGTGCATTAACATTTGCCACGTATTACCTCAAATACCTTTTTTTACTAAGTACAGAATATCTTTACTTCATGTTTGAGGACCCAGCTTCCATTGGCAGTTCATAAGGTCAGACTCTGGCTGGCATCTTCTCTCGAAAACTCTAAAGAGAAGTTACCCCGTAGACCATAAACGGAAATGGTTTATAGACAGACCCAGATTGAAGGTCTTCTGTTTATAAACGTGATATTTTAAAGATAGGGAACTTTGGTGCAAAATCATTGAGGGTTAGAAATAAATATATTTTGCGATTTTACTCCACTTTCTTGAAAACAGCACTTGGTTGGGATCTTGTTTGAAGGAGCCAAAAAGATTTCCGACAAGGATCGTATTCAATAGCATTCTTCTAGCGAAAGCTCGGATGGCTAATTTCTGGCCGAAACGCTTTCATACTGATAGCAAAAACTGTCCGATAAACAGCAGCATCAACAATAAGAAAGTAAACTTCATTTTTGACACCGCTACGTAGTGGCTGTCTATTGACCAGTGACGTACGTCCAAAAAGGACACCTGGACTACGGCACATGTACCCAGTGGCCAAACCATTGCTCTTATTTCTTACTCGCACAATTACTCCGCAGAACTCACTAACAAAGCACGTCGACCTACTGACTATTCTGTCTCAAATATTGTTTATCGTTTTATCTGCAGCTGCGGCGAACACAGGGACAACAGAATGGCATCCACTTTCATCGATCGGTGGGCAAGTCCCGAACTCCATAAAACATTATGTCAACTTAGTGACCACCGACAGAAACAAGACAGCAGGAATGCTGTCCTCTTCAACTTCCAGTTGAGGATGGCCTTAAACCGCACCCTACCAAATCAATCACTCCGCTACGTGAGACGAACCCTGTTGGCCTTTCCATGAGCGTGGCGTTTTATTAATCAAACGTCGAGTGCCAGCTGCGCTTTCGTTTAGCGTTTAGGATGTTTTACTTTACAAGGTCAGGTTACGGTGGTAATGACCAATTTACGGTTTTAATGGTAGTCTAAATTCACTGTGCAATGCTATCTGAGTTAGCTGTTACTGCTACAGGCCCGATTTGATCCCAAATGACACAGTGGAATTATAGTTGAAGTGCTTGCAACACGCATTATGCACGTTCTTGCCGTGGTATTCAAATGGATTGAGGAAATTGTAAAAACGGATTTCATTATGCGCTTTCCGTTCAACCGATCCAACATTGATACTTTATGGGAAAATGCCTCTGAAGAACATTGTGGATTCCGAAGCGTCGAAACACCACTGACCTCATCACTGCGACAGGTAACTACACGAAAAATACCAGCAGCGGAACCAAAACTAGCAATTCTCGCTCATAGGCTCCAGGAATGCCTCTTACTCAGTGAAAAGGAACGCCCGCAGGGTTTTTCTGTAAAAGGATCTGGAAGTATTTTTGGACCCAAAGTCACCGAGTTTGAAAGTGACAAGCGTTGCTTCCAAAACGCAAACCAGTACACAATTTCTGACTGTGGTTTGTGCAGGGGTTCGTCGGGACGACGGCGTACCACTCCAAAGAAGATTGAATAATCCTCCAATCAACACGATACACAGGCTAAGACAAAGCAGCACGAATCGAAATTTCACGTGACTTTTTTTGCGGATGAATGTAGCTCATTTGCCTCTTTGAAGGCTGCATCGCATAGCAACCTCAGAGTTGCGTTCACAGCATCCAGCTTCCAAGATATTCGTTCGAAATGTATACGACTGACTTTGGAGCAATTTATAACCTGCACGCGAATTGGTGGTCGAGACATTACCTGCTTTTTCGATACATCGGCAAGACTACGCTCAAAGTCCCGATAACTCATACTAAAAATACCAGGGCAAGCGCCTTATACAGGCATTCAAGGCAAACAATCTGCCAATGGGAGCAAGCCAGACAGTACATTGCCCTCACCAGTGCGCATCAGCAAACTAGTGGCGAACTACCAACTGGACACTAGAAGGTCTGAATAATTTCATCTGAAATTTCTAAGCAGGATCTTTCACTGTTCAGACTGAATTTCGATAACCCACTTTCCCAAAGAGGCTGAGATTAACATAATTGGGCGCATCCTGATGGACCAGTAAGAGAGATGCCTAGTCGCTTCAAACGAATTGTTGATAATCGCAATCCGAAAGCAGGTCGTTATCAGTCGGTCTAACGGCAAAACTCCAAACCGAGGAGACGGCTGTGATATCGCTAGTTTGGCATCTATCAAGCATGTGTGGGCAGTTGTTTTGTTGTTTTCAAATCCTGGGTAAGCGTGGTGCTTGAACAAGGGGTCCAATAAACTTCTGTTTATTCAGAAAAGCTTTGCAGCGCGGGATCACTTAATGTTCAAATGCAGGCTATTCACTCGCAAAAGCGAAGTTCATCTGTGCAGTTAGTGGGCGCATATACCCCAATATATTTGATTTTGTCTGCCATAGGCGTGCATATTTCTAAACAGCGTGGAAGCATCAGTGTTGGGACTGATGTAAGATTACTCCTACTTCTAATCAGGATCTGAATGACTATGCCGTCACTTCCAAAGGACAATACAAGTGGCCTCTGGAGTAGCCATCTATTGCTACACGAGCGGCACGGTAATGGGGTCCCTAACAAGCACTGCTAGGGTGCTTTACTTTGGGGAAGCGTGATTTCTACTGCAGGACTGTGAAAATGACGGACGACATTAGGTATTTGATGTAGAAGATTAGTGGTGGTGCCACCATGCTTAGCCAAGCTGACGGCTTCGTGTTTGTCTAAAGTTTTCGTCTCTTCTCTTGTTCACCAACATTCACGTGGCACTATATCGTCTACGTGCAAATCACTCGTGGCTTACCTAATATGCAGGTTGGTCCAGTGATTAAACCACTGTTGATCAGCAGATACGTTTCGGAAACCAGTTAATCAAGATATTCAGCGATACTGGCTGGAAAAAAATCTGTCACTTATAGAGTGGCAAAACGAATGCGGAATCATATATTTTCACTCAATCATTATGTTTATCCTCATAACTTAAGGAAATTATTCAGAAGAAAAACCCCAAGTGCAGCAAGCAGCATTTGTTCTATGCTGACACTGAGACTGGTTGTGATAGGCGTAACTGTTGGAAATAGTTTAATACTTATATTGCATAATCGTGGCAGATATTTTAACCATAGGTCCAAACATTTACGGCTTGTCAATCTAGTTGTGTCTTTTTGGAAATCTAAAAACTCGTTAAAAACGAAAGATACTGAGTCCATTGGAGAAAAAAATTCACAAAGCCGAACCACCCGGTATCATGTGAGATTTTTGCCTCACCTAAATCTGAATTACCTTTTCCTGGTCGTGCAAACTGTACGAAATTTTTGGAGGGGGCTGGATTTGAAACTCAATCTAGACTACTTCTTCAGTTTTCGGTACCCGTTGAATATCCTAATTCGACCTGGCAAGAAATTTACGGATGACAAATCTACATATTTTTATTAAAAGGGTAGCGCTGTTCCTTTGAGAAGTTGACAGTCAGAGGAAATGTTTGAAGAAAACATTCATCCGTTAAACAGACAACATGATATGTCAGAGTTTATAAATACCATGCCCCATGTAGAAAGTTGCCTCATCTGGGGCGAACAAATCAAAATATCCAATGTGAATCCAAAGAATCACAGATAGTAGAGGTCTGAAACAATCTGTCCTCTTTCTCAAAGATAAACAAAAGTCAATGTGTGGGGCTTCCAGTTACTAGAAGTTTAGTCACTAGTAAGAGGGTTTTGAGGGGTTTAGTTACAATAATCATTCGACTGTGTTCTATAAATCAAAAATTAACTGCACACTGACTGCAGGCTTATGACCAAAGAATAACTGCCAAATTTCGTCGAAATGGAAAGTATCAATGCTAGCGTAAAACCAAGCATCGCGCCGCAGATTTGGCAGCAGCCAACTACATCGTTTATTCAGACATATCTAACGTTGTAACTGGCATTGTAAAGCCTGCGTCCGACGTTTTGGTGTTTTATAAGCATGCTGGATCATAATGGTGGACTAATAGGGTACGGTGCACTGGGTCTTGTGAAGTGAGTTGACCGGTGCAATGTTGGGCGGAAGTATTACAGTGATTCGACTGAGCTGTGTGAACTGTATGGATAACACTGCCAGATAGTTGTAAATCCCAAATGAGCCACAGCAATAGGGATTATGCCTATGCGGCTTATGGATGTGTTAATCCAACACTATAGTTGTGGTCTGTGGATTAGCCATAAAGCCATCTGATAGTTTAAAGGTCACTCTGCGTTGTAAACCAGACAATTATGCTTGATTTTTCTTCGCCATATCAATGTGACAGATGCTAAAATTATCGATGTACACTGGATTTTAATCGTGGGCATGCCTTGTTTTGATGCAACGCAGTCAAAGATAACTCCGGTTCAGTTCAAATTCTTCTTGTAAAGTTCAGAAAATCACAACGTTTCAACACCAATAACTTGAACATTCTCCTCAATGTGTCTAAGTCTACTATTCCGAGGGCTGTCCGGAGGTTGTAGATTATATTTCTGACGTTGGTATTGTGATTTCGTCTAATATTCATACATATCTGTAGAAGGTTCTGAATTTCTTAGTGCATTATTCGAATTTTACCTGATCTTAACTTTTAAACAAATTTAATATAACTTGCCTAACCTATGAAATCATCCTAATCAGTATTTCTCTGGTTTATGGATTAAATTTTTCTTGCTGTTCAACTGCCGTTACTAGTGAAAAACGTTTAGGATTGTGATAGAGCTTTATCACATAAAAAGCGTTTTCAAAGTCGTTCTGCAATCAAAGCATTTGTCTTCGGAATCATTGTAAGTTCGTCCGCAAAATGCTATTCTGACATACCGTGAGCTTTCCGGGAAAAATCGGTTCGAACTTACCATGGCAAAGGATGCGTTTCTGTGGAGAAACTAATATCGAATGGTTGGCCACATTGAAGGTTCTCAGCGCTGACATAAATCTTATCCCAGTTCATTAGTCAGGAAAAACGACCATTCCATGGTTATGCTTTTTTGGATCAAAAACAAGAGAGGCTTTATCTTCACTCTACGGGAGAGATGGTTGTGTATTGACATTGGGACGGATGCAATTTACAGATACCGGTGTACGGTATTTTCACAAGCGATCTTCCATGAATATTAGAAACACGTATAGGACAGTGATTACCCATACTGGATAAACTTAATGAAATTAAATTAGTGTTCAACATGACATGGCTTCAACTCCTTACAATATCCGTCACTTTAGTGCTCGTCAGTGAGTTGCAAAGATTTTTATCCAAATTCCGCCAGTACCTCGGAAGGAAACGGTAAACAGTTCACTACTCCAACTTCAATCTGTAGTTTGTCTCCATATTTTAGACTAGGCGGTCTCCACACATATGACACATCTTACGTATGGTTACCTAGATTCCACCAGGTGTAGAATTGTCATTTATGGTTTGACTCACAAATTAATAGTACCCCTATACACAACCCAGGGGTATTGAAACTACCTGTGCGCTTGAAATAGTCTAGAACTTCTCAAGAGGTAGTCCTCATTAAATTTAGTTAGGGACATTTTAGATTGCACTATGGGAAATAGTCCGGGAAATGTCAGGAGAGCAAGACGATGACAAAAGGGAATCCAGCAATATATGGGGTCAAACTGAAGATGGCATGGTTGTTACTGCAAGAGGAATTGCGTGCCTTGTCCACGCAGAGGAAATGAGCATGTTATTAAACCGTTTAGTTCACAAAAGTTACGGCCCACCCGACTTATGGCAAGCAAAATGAAAGCTCAAAACTGACCAATTCTCCGCCTGAGATTTCTGGGCACGTATGAATTCCTACAAAGGCCACATTACGACTGGATAATCGTCGCCAAATTGGCTTGGGGCTATTGAAAGCAAACTGCAGATCCAGTGAATTATGCCACAGTAATAATACGTAAGTGTAATGGTAAAGAAAGGAAGTCAGCGGGCTTCTCTAAACTAAGCTATGCAGGAAAAAACTAAGATTTTTGGAACTATGGATCCCAGCGCGCAGTGACACAAAAAATCTTTAAGGAAGATATATATCTCGTATACCTGATGCGGGAAATAGGACAATATCGTAGCATTTTAGAAACTTAACCAAAAAGAACGTCTACACGACCGAGGAAATTAATGCTTCATTTCTTACTTCCACATTCACTTGTGCCTATGAGTCAGGAATAACACAGTGACATCATTGGCACGTTTAAACAGCTAGAGGATGAATCAGGAAAGGAAGACTCGTTGACACAGAGCACAGAAGATATAGAAAACGCATAGCCCCACATGCAACTCCAAAGTGATTCGTAATGGTGAATACTGCCGATTAGTCAGGCATGTAAATTTGGTTTCGTTAGCAAAGTCACCTTAAACAAGCTCTAACTAGCAGTGGTAAGAAATCCTATTGCAGAATTTTGTGTAGCAAAGCGGCTCGCGCTTCCAGATATCTCTTTTGTAATAACTTTCAAGAACACTAGAATTGCGAAGAATAAAATAGCACAAAATTGGTAGTAATTTTAAAGTTTCCGTTTCCACTAACTAACCTGCGGTCATCAACTACGGCAACTAGTTGTTGAGCAGCAAAAAGAGCAAATCCAGCAGTGGGCTGTCGAAGAGTTTTCAGCAGCCTTATGGGTAGTATTTTTCGTCGAGAAAGCATGGACCTACTGAAAGGAAAACAACGGATTCCGTACGGTTCTACCTCTTCTCCTTGTGTAAAAGGTAATAGTAATCTGGGTGCTTTTTGAATTAAAAAAATAGGGAGTGCAAGACTTTATTATAACACTGCTCGATAAAACAAGTTGAAAATTTTCATCTCCGTGCTACCAGCTGTAAAATACTGCGTATTTTCTGTCACGCTTTCTCCAGTATTAGGCAGAAGACGAGTAGAACTCATCTTATAGCTCTTATGTGAGCTATTCAGCAGTGTATGCTTTCGGCGTTACCGTCATTTAAGCTTCGAGCATCTGACCGGCGAAGAAAGTTTTTTTACTATTACTCTGTTAGCCTCCGCTGGACGCACATGAATAATCACGTCACAAAAGGCGAACGTGCCTGAAATCGAATTACAACCCAATGACTTCCCTGGTTTTGTAAATCGATTGACCCACCTGTCAGAATTAACCAGTCAAACAGAACGATTGATAACTGCCGGACAATTTACCTTTGGTCGCAGGCACTTACATGATTTGTAGAATTTGCGTTCACATTACTCTCATTCGAACAGTCCTTCTTCTGTCCTAGGAAAATGTTTGGTGAGTCCACACCAAAGGGCTAGCACCGAATTGGAGTTTATTTCTTGTTAGAGCCAGGAGAAAGAGGACTGTTCAAACGATAGTGGCGGGAATGCAAAATTACTATTAGTTGTAAGCAGTTTCAGAAGCTGTAGAATTCGTGTTCACACCAGTCTTATGAGAAAAATTCATGTATTCGACTGGATTTGGAAGTGCTCTTTATCTGAAATTATCGAATTTGGCTTTACCAAACCTTTGCTGTATTGCTCCGTAGATAAAACTTCCAATGAGCGAAAATGCAGGGGTCCGCTCAGGACATTCGAGTGCAGTGCAGAGATTCCACAAGCTCTGAAACAATCTGGGAAATTGTCCGCCTAAGCTACTGTGATGGTGCCAAATAGAACCACTTTGATCGACGCTTATTTTGGGAAAGTTTAAATGCTTTGGTGAATCTACCAAGTCGTTCAATAACTAATTTAGGCTACTCAACTTTGGTTGCCGTTTCGCCAGATAGAGAGCTCTTATTCTCACTTGACTGAGAACGTTTTTATCAGATACAATTCAGTATGTTACGCCAGTAATATTATTTGTTACTTGTGAGAGTCTTCACGTAAGATCTCATAACAACAAGTCACCTGATGTACAAGTTTAAAATTTTTTCAATGTGACTGGAGATTAGCCTGCAAATATGCGCAGTCACTAGACTTTGTGCCTTCTTTCCTTTCTGACAGCTGAAACATAAGAAGCTGACGGTTAAATCGCAGTTTGAGGGCAAACAAATAAAGGCAAAGTCTTATTTATTTGAACCGAATTCAGAACATTTTAAACAGAGCATGATACTGTGGCTTGACTTCCAACCCATCAGCCCACAAAGACTGACAGTGTAGGATGCCGTCCAAGATTGTTGATATCCTGCTCATTCCATTGGTATTAAATAGCTAATATGATCCGATATAGGCAAAAGATTGGGGCACGAACTGCTGCCTGACAGGGCTCTGGTTCAAAAAAATGCCTGGAATCGATATATTCCTGTTTGCGGCCTGAACAATTTGGCAGTAAATTCATCATTCGGATTGCACGCCAGCTTCATACGGATAACATACCGCACTTGGCCTCTTTTCGGCATTTGGTTATAAATGTCGAAAATGATTGGCGCTCATCTACTTTCATACTGACGGACGAGTTCTAGTTACAGATTCGGAGGAATTTATAGGATCAATTAGTGGGTTGGTAAAGAACCCTGAATATTCCTGCTGTAGGGAATGTATATTCCACGGACGACGTGAATATTATTTTGAAGCGTTTGTAGCGCACTCGACAATGGGCATTAAAATATTATCAAGCCCTTCGATGAATAGCGTTTTACTTGCTTTCCAGTCGCTGGGGAAACATATAAGCCTTTTTTCAGCTTAGAAATCCTCAATCTTGCGGATACCCATTTTGCAATTATTTATCATTTGAGGAGAAATTTATCCTAAGGTGGAAATAATGTTGTCTTTCTTGGGGGTGCTTAGATCTAAATATATTACAGATGCAAACCTCTGAAGAAACTCATGGGGTGTCAGACCAAACCTGGCCTCCTTTTGAAGGTTATTTTTCATAAGCAAATCGGTGGGTTGGACTTCCAGGGAGCATTATTGGCTGGCGGTCTTTAACAGTAGTCAATGTATGAAGGAATAAAATCAACTGATAACGTTAACCACACCGCATGTAAATGGACAATGTAGCTTTAACTTTACATCCTACCTGTCTCACCTGGACAATCCTCCTTCTGCCTCACAGCAATTATTTAAGCCGGTCCACATCTAAGCCTAGAGTAACTTGACCAAAATTTTACCATTTCTAAATCTCATCAAAATACACGACTTCAGCTGTTTTAGAAGCGCAGTCATGGACAACTGAGATTTGAGAGTGGTTGGTTATCGCTGCTCTCACAGTCCATCTCAACGATAGGATTTTTATAGGAGCAAAAGTCTAGTCCAGTGTAATAGGGCATTCATTTGGTTGAACCAGAATAACTAGACTAGGACAGGAAAAGGACTATTCACGTGAAAGCGATTTGAATGCAAATTATACAAAGCTTGCAACTACCTACAACAGACTCGCATTACCGCTAGAGTAGCTTTTGCGTCATCTCTGGTAACACATAAAGCTCAACCGGAAGAAGTTGTATTGCATTTTTTACGGAAAATGTATGAATTATATTCCATAGAAGTATTTGAAAAGCAGTATCAAATTTACCTGTATGGAGAATGCTTGATTTTTATTTTTGCATCACCGACTGAGCTCAGGGCTCAGTCGGTCTGGAATAACAAACAAAACGGACCAAGTAAAAAGTACGGGAAAATATAGTTTTAAACTCTTGGACAAGGGCAGTTTAGAGTTAACACTTCCAAAAAGATGAGCGGCGTGGGCAAGAAGCTAGCCTATAGCAGTATGCGGTAGTTTTTAGAGGCATACTAGTGGTATGTGAAATGAAGAGATACATTTCATCGAACAGACAAACATATGCATGTGGGATACAGCTGGTTGTGGCTACATATTCACTTCGTTTTCTGGGTTAGCTATTGAGAATTACGCATAGTAATGAACAATTGGAAATGCTTTAGATGAGCAGTCATACAAAGTGCTGAGAACCTTCAGGTTAGATTTATTGTGCATTCTTAGGCTTGCTTGCCATCTCCAATCAAGTTCCGACAAACAATTACCTGACCCATAAACCCTTTTGCAGTCGCGCTAAATCTGTTCATTCAGTCAGTGAACGTAGAGCCGCATTTGGCTACAAAACCGTGTATTTTGGTTGTCCAACATGAACTGAACCAGCAGAGTAGGAAACCGTTCTATTATGGTACATATCGACCGTTATTGACGATCGTCAGTATGCTCAATAGATAACGATTCTCTGTTGGTCTGCGCCTAATTTTATTGCCGACTAATTTCATAGGATTTTTCTTAATTTCTCTACTTTGATCTTGACACACGTTAATTGCTCAGTGAACTGTTTATCTTTTCTTGTTGTTTGATTATCTGATGTTAGCAGTACGTCAAATATTGATTACCAAGTCCCTAAAGGTCACAAGAAACGCCCTTACTTAATCATGGTAAAGAGTTCGGTTAGATAATGACTTTCAGTCCCCAATATCTTAAGACAAACTGAACAACCCGCAAGCCTACTACGGCAAGTCAAAACGTAAGCAGCTGAAGATGACTACACATTCCTAGAAAAAAAGGTTCCACTTTATACTACATATCATTTGGTATACGCTTTGTTTTTTTTACAAAACTTGTCGGATAGACAACTACTTGTGACAGAACCGAGTGCCGTCCCACTAGACAATTAGGTAGAGAAATTTGAGCACAAAACAAGTTTTCTTCAAGGAAACTCATGTCACATTTTTGAATCTGACCAGTCCTTGGATTTTATGAAGCTTCGTTAGGCCACTTTATATTAGGGCTTCGAAGGGGGGCTTTGGTTCAGCCAACGGCCGTCACACGTCAAAATATTCACCTTGATTACCTTGGTTCAGCTTTTCGCAACACAAGATTCCAAAGTATTTTGAGCCAGATTACGTGAGTCTCAGTAAAGGATGCCCTGTTTTTTTAATGAATCCATATAGCCTCCTAGGTAAACTAGCAGTATAAGACTGGAAGGTCCCGAAAATATTTGGTTTCCGCTTCCTCACGACATCATCTAGTCCAGGAGTTGTAAAAACATGCCTTCCATTAGTCGAAAAGCATTATCTTCATTTCATAAGATCAAAGAGGAAAACAATGTATCTCGTTCCACTTTCCATTGATATTCAAGAATTGATTTTTTTGTCAAAATTGTTGAGTTTGTGTGTGCAGCCGTGAAATAGTTGGATTCTCGGGTAGATTTATTGGGCGAAGTGACATGATTTGAGGTTACTCAGAGCTCCCATTAATCAGGAAAGTCTCTTATTTTATCCACATGTTTAATTACAATCTCAATGAAACCTACGTGTCTGCTGAACTTACAAAGTCGGCCTCCTCTCAGTGAACGTCTGAACGCAGTCCCTTGCGTTTTCATCCTAAAATCAGTGAATCTTGAGGAACTGCGAATATTTTCAGTAGATCCATTAAAAGCTAAGCTTCATGACCTGGATTATTGTGTTTGTTTACTGGTAATGATTCCCTCATCCCTTAGTATCCGAAACCGTCTGATGCAGAATATAATTTTATTCCCATTTGGCTCTTAAGTTAGGCTTACTTGCGCTTGTGGTGTTTTCCATTCAGCGATATTATTCCCCCCTGGAAACATTCGGTGTCATTCTTGGAAAAGTAAGTACAACGTTAGTCACTGTTGTCAACGAGATCAGCCTAGAAAACCGAACTCATCAGCTTATTATCGATGGTTAGTGGCCCGTGGCAGCCACCAAATTGGTAAAATTTTTCGAAACAGAGATGGCATTAGAAATCATCCTGGTCTTTCAAACCAAAGTTGTTTTCTACTTAATCTCATAAAATTCGGAGCACGTAGGATATGATACTGCACAGCGAATGCAATTCGAGTCGGTGAACTACACTAGCGTCCGCAGCACGGAAAGCCAGGTGATTTCGTTTATGGTCAAAATCGACGACATCGATGTCATTTCGTTGTTGGTTAACAAACCCACGTTGCATCTACAGAGAGCATTCTATTTATCTTGCTTGACGTCAGATATTCGTGGGTCAAAACTCATGTGTGAGTAGGTTGTATTAGAGGAAAATATTGGTTGAAGTGCATCATAATGTGCTTGTAACATTTCCGAGCTCAAGATGGTTGTAACGTTAACTTTAAACTTACTGAAAATTGGGTATGGTAATGTGTAACACAGATAATTTGAAAATGTTGTTTGTGCTACTTGGTTTGTTCGCTAAGAGATAGGGGTGGAATGGCTTAGTTTTTGCATGTGCATGAAGTGCTTTAGAGTCATATGTACTCCCAAGGCACTGATGATGTCATTGCGACTGGTAATGGAACGTCTGCAACCCAACTGTTCATCTCATCGAACAAAACAACGACGAACGAACTGAGCTACTAATGTAGCAGTGTATACTACATATGAAGACTGCGACTAGTATCTGGTCAAGTGTTAAAACCCCATCCCTGCAGCTGATGGAATTTAAATATTGGAAGTCTTCAACCGTTTTGCAGCGTTTGTTCATTGCTGTTTAGTATTCAGACAATGTCTAAAAAGCTCAGCTGGACGCTTGGGGAAGTTAACTTTTCGAAAACTATGGGAATGAAGTCTTTAGTTTCGTGTCAGTTAGCCTGTAGCCGCTTGATTCGTTTTGGTCAATGAGCCCATCCGCCCTGAAATCCGCTCTTCCTTACACTAATATCTCTCCAAATTCAAACTGTTGTTTATGTTTTTGGAAACCTAATACTTGATGCTAAATTGTTGCAGGATACCAAGTGACACTACGCTTCAACTACTAGAAATTCACAAAGGAGCTCCTTCAAAAAAAGGACAAAGAGTCATAAGATAAACCATTTCATCTTTGTCATTCCTGCATTAGCCGACCTAAAGTATGTGAACTCAGGAATGTACAGTATGGTTTCCGGGGTCCATCTCGTCCGGATTATTCAAATTCAGACCTGCATCGCTATCGGCGCTGTGCACATTTAAGTACTCAGATACATCGTTTTACTCCATGACGGTTTGGAATAGGGCAGCGATCTGTTTCAGGTGCTCGTATTGTTGGTGATCGCACATCAGAACTGCAACAACATATGCATAAACCCAGACTTTTAGTCCATTGAAGAAGTGGTTATTAGTGAAACGATAAATAGATAGGTTAACCAAAGCAAAAATTTGTATGTGCTGTTTACCGTCACTTAAATCTTCAATACCTTGGTGGCTAGTTCCCCCACCCTACAATACTGCTTCTAAATATCTCCCAGAGGAAAGAATAGTAATCGTATTAGGAAAATTTCGACAGTTGAGGAAGTATTCAACATTAGAAACTCTGTTAAACCGGACATACCCCAACAAATACATGTGCTCTGGGATGAATTAGGAGGATACCAATCTTAAGGAATGAGAAGAAGACCCCACTGCCACCTATATAGTTGAGAAGAGCAGGCAAATGAAAATGGGCGTTGCAGAACGCAAAAACGCGCTTATTTTCCGTCCCGAAATCCCTCAAATTCTCCAAGTCTGGTGAAAGGCAGACGTGTGCTTCACTGATGGACGGATTTGCAGGCTCAGCCAATTCACAACAGGCTGGCAGTGCACGCAACCTACCATCACCGTTCGAAGTCACGGTCAGTCAATTCCCGGCCAGGTCTTATAGACACCAAACAATAGCGTGGCTAGCTGACCTCAGATGCGAACCACTCACACGTGTTTGTCACACCGAGATTAGTTGTACATTTTCTCGAAGGTTGGTCGGTAAATACTAGCCAACCTCTCGTATTCTTTTGCTCCTGATGACACCAGCATTGAGAGAAACGTTAAGTTGTCTAAACATTCCGCAACTAATATCTTGTTTTTTTCCACAACAACTCAACCCAGATGTTTACAGCATCTTTCCGGCCCTGTTAAATATGACCATCTGAGAAACAATCACTGTTTGCTTCCCTCAGTTCATGCCCGACTGCACAGCGCACGGCTGCTGAGTGTTTTCCCTACGGGCTTTTTTTACCGGTTAATAAATGGAGCTTGTGAAATATTGTAAGAAGATGACTGACCGCCATGTCAGCTGTAAGTTGCAACTAGCTGATCAGGCAAACCACGGGTACATTGAAATGTAGACGGAATCGTCGTTCGCGTTGCAATCAATATAGAGGCGCTCGTTGTAAACCATATCCATTCGTTGGGTCTCCTAACGCGAATAAATATCGTGGTTGTCCCAGGATCCTGCTGCACACTAAAACACCGGATTAAGGTTGATTCATAACCATCTGATGGTAAGCAAAGCTCCTCATCGGGTGCGCTGCAATACGAAACGATTCCGCGACGCACCTCACAAAAGAATTCCTGGACTTGTATTAGTTCGCCAAAGGCGCTTTGGAGTGGATAGCTCTCGGTCATGTTTATTCCTCCAAGATTTTCCGATTTGTCTACAACAAACGGCATTCGTCCATTCCTTTGAGCTCAACTTATTCACGCGACTGTAAGATTGCCCTATTACGACCAAGGTTTTGAATTTTCGAACTGGAAGTCCTCGATGAAGCTTGTGACAACCAGCTCTTGGTAATCACGAATTTTTTAACCATCCTCGGAACAAGAGTTGCAGTTTTGATCGGTTAAACTGCAACGTATGAGTTTACCATTTATTTTTACTTTCGATAATCTCTTGGTTATGAAGTAATAGCCTTGCGTTCTACCAGTCTCATTTATATTCCTGTCTCTGTTGAACCGCTTGCAACTTCGACTGATTTACGGGACGGCGTTGCCCCGTTTTATAACTACAACAAGCGGAAATTTTCTTAGCATGACCATATCCTAAAACATGCCAGATGTGGAGAAAAAATTGGGAGTTGGTCTGAGAGCACATGGTCAGAAGAGCAAAGAAAAATACCGGGGCCAAATCACGTTTGAGTCTTGTCGTATGAGTCTGTGCATTTTCCCTTAGTATTTAGAAAGAAAGAAATTTTAATTTATGTAGCTAAGCGTTTTCAGAAATTAAACATTAGCAAACACCTAGGCCATTCATTTAAGTCAGACAAAATGATTGGTCCATGCAGTGGGTATTTTACGGTGTCTTCAGACGTATCCTTTTGTCACCTATATGGAGAGATACAAACCGATACGAGAGTGATTATTACTCACCAAGCAGTGTATTTCAACCGGTGTGAAATCAATATTTTCTCGCTGATAAATACTTATTCATTAAAAAATCGGAACACGTGGACAGAAAAAGCGTCCAATGATTTTTCAAATATTCCGCTTGATACCCGGACAAGTCGGGAGAAGCTATAGCGAAGTCTTCAAGAAATCATAATTGAAACTCAAAATAATTAAAAAAAAGATGTTCTCAGCCATTCTCATAAATTTTCCTATCCAAATTACCATCGGAAACGAGACGGACAAACCTTGCGGCGATTTGAATTATTACCCTTTTGTTTTGATATCACAAATTTAATTTTGTTGTTCACATTATTTTTATTTCTCAGCTTTTTTCTAAGTTGGCTTGGTGGATTAAAGAAATTCTGATCCTATTAACGGCGGATTTCATCATATTCAGAGCAAGCCAGTCAATAGCATCGTCCTTGTTTGTATTTTTGCCTGTATATTCTGTAATGAAAAAGTAGTTGTTTCTTTGAGCTTTTAAGGTGGATTCGCTTGGAAAGGGGTGAGAGGTTCCTACCCAGTTAGATTTTCCAAAGCCGTAATTCTGACGGCGTCAGACGAAACGAGTCTTGAAGTGGATGCTACCGAATGCTATCACATAGAAGGTTATCAGAGAACCTTATTTCAAAGGTTAGGTGTTGTAAACATTCCGAACCAATGCCGCATCGACAATTCAGGCGCCTTTTCATGCTTACTAGCGTGTGTTGTGGCGCAATAAATTCATCTTCATTCTTTTGTACTACGAATCTATTGTTTTCCAGTTGAACTCCTTTTGCACCATATTAGCGCTGTTTTGACTAACTTCGAGTTGACATATAAATTTTGGCTACAGTGATCCCCCTAAAAAACGAAGTCGCCACGAGCCAATTTTCTTATTACTGAACCCTGTTTCCAGAGGAATGTATGACCGTAACACGAGCCACAAGGGGGTTGACCGTGTAATTTGTGGAAATTGTCTTATTCATATGTATTCTGTTTTTTGAAGTATTTTAGAAATGAAAGCGGGTGCCAGTCAGGCCAGTTATGGGCGAATGAAACAAGGTCACTGTGCTAAACACGGCATGACATTTCACATAACACAAATAGTAGATATTGCTTTTTCCAAAATCGAGTTACTACCAGCTTCCAGGACTACGACAACAGATGATCCGAAGCCAAAAAGGATTTTTTAATTGCGTATGATGACCTCATTTTTCAAGGAGTCATGATCAAGTATAGACATGCTTATGTCACGGTATCCTCAAGTAAAATTTCGCTGACGTGGGGGGAGATTCAATTCAGCCCACGTTTATCAGAAATCGTGAGAGATTCTCCAAAATGGCGGGCTTCTCAACCAGCCGGAAATGAGATAACCTGTTATGCACCGGAGTTTCATGTTTTTTTCGTTTGAGAATCATGATAAAAAACAATTTTCCAGGTTATGACAGAATATGGTTTTCACTTATTTGATACGTCATGAGTGGTGTTCCCATTAAGCTTTCCCAAATGGCAATGATGCCCCAAATTTTTCTAGTTTAGGTGATTATCTTCAGGTCTATTCTCCGAGAGAATCTACATACGGGATTGTTTGAAAAGCAGAAGACTCCATGCCATCAAATACGTTTATCATGCTGCAGAATACCAGCAGTACGATCTACACTTCAGACTTGCTTTAAGTGATTGAAAATTCTTTCAAACCATAGGGTAGTGGAGTAAGTTTTTAGTTGGATTCCACAATTTTTTACTATGCATGTAAACTTACTTGTTGGTAATTTTCACATCTGTTTGTCTTGTGTGTGCCGCATGCCTTTACGTTCGGGTTTGTATAGTCTAGTGGTAAACTTCTTGGATGATATTCCACCCACCGGGGTTAATAGTTTTACCTTTAATGCTAAATTACCTAGATAATATGTTTGTTTATATATACTGCCAAGGTTGGATTTTTATTAGCTATTCAGGAAACTCCCCGTTGGGTATGGTACGGAAATGTCGTTGTATTAGTGTTCATCCAAAATAAGATAACCCCCGCTAGACTATCCGTTCCATCCGGTTACATCAAAACAATAACTTATTTTCATTGTGCACGATATTTACCTACTGCTGCACAAAACCAGGCGGATATGGAAACAATTGACTTCATCGGATTGCGTAGACGTTTGGAGCCGTGCAGCTTTAGCATTTGTGCCAACTTCGGTTAGGCCACTCAGGCGGATTTTAGATGACCAATTTAGCTGTACGTATGGGGATCACACATCTAATGTCCGAAAGCCCTGCGAACAAATACAAACACATTGGCAGCGCTTTTGAACTCGGTAACGATATCAGAGAAAGTAATAGAAAATAACCAAATGTTATCGCCGTTTTCCCCAAAATTACACCTGCAGTGTTTTCAAGATAGTGTCACACATTCGTATTTCGGTATTACTCTGCTAAGTGTTTGTTATTATCTCTTCCATAAGTCGCATATTATAAAGCAAAAGTGAATAGGGAGACAGTCGCTGCACAGTGGAAATTGAAGGGAATCCCATGAAAGTAGTGCAAGTTGTCATTGGAACTAAATCTAAATAGATATGTCCATCTGCAAATTAGTTTGGTGTTAACGAGTAATCCAACTAAATCTGAATCTCTCGTGTATAATGATTTTCAACTAAATACGGTATGCAAGTTTATCTTATGTCATAAATGGTGTGGTATGCAAGTAACTAATGCATATACCCTCTTGACAAGCCTCTAGAATCCCAGGAGGGGCATCAGGCTATGGAAGGGTCTTTAACAATTTTGTATGCAATGTTGTGTCAAAAAAATGAATTGATATCTCAGACATTGGCACCCTCTGATCCGTCCGAACGACCAGATAAGGACTACTCAGCTGCAGGTCGGATTTTTCCGCATACTCCTATCTGCCGCAAAAATAAGTTAAAAGTGAGCAAAACAGGCAAAACGACAGATTACAGCTTAAACAAATAAAACTGTCACCAAATAGCCCACTAATCTGGCAGTGGCTTTAGGCTCACGCTCAACTATGGCACTTGCCTGGACTGAGTAGTCACTTTCAATCTACTTGCCCGAGTGCATCTTATGAAGATATGCGATTTCGATGCTGCTTTAGTGTTATATCTGGCAGTACTAAGATGCTCTGAAATTGTCGGGTATGGCGCAGTTATATCATGGCAAATTTTCTTTGGCCCACACCTCAAACACATGTTGGTTCTACCGCAACTGCAAATGAACTGGTGAAGACAGTGTCTACTGGATCAAACAATCTGAGACGTCTTGACAGTTAGCAGCTGGAATATATTGTCTCAGCTTTAATAAGGCAAAAACGGTTCACACAGAACCATATCTGGTGCATTTTTTAGCAGACCTACAATCACCTGCTTGTGGAGATCCAAGAAAAGCGTCCCTGTAAGTGTGACTACTTCATCAGTGAAGAGTTTCCAGTTACCATGTGAGTAGTTTCGTATATGAAAATGTACTGCGATATTTCGAATATCGTACCAACTGAAGCATGAGGCGGCCTTTGTGCAGCAAATTCAGTTGGAGAATATTTTAAGCTAGAGATTCAGTTGAGTGTCCCGTGAGAACCAAATTGATATGCAAATGTGTGCATTTGTCAAGCTGTCCTCCTCTACGAAATCTAATTGTTCATTTGTCTATCTCAGCTTTAGGGGTCATGTTACTAGCTACCATCGAAACATCAAGTTTATTTGGCAGTTTGTGAAATTCAAACGTGTTCTAATCCAGTCAATGCCAGACGGTTATGAGACATTCTGAGTTCTGTGAACCTACTGGGGGTGGTGCCTTAAATTTACCAATTTCTGTTCAGATTTGATTCATAGTTAGTGTCACAGAGCCAGAATCATCTGCACACCAGATACAACGAGTGAAGGATTCCAGCCGCTTAATCTGTGTTACTTTCGAAAACTTTCCTTGATGTTTTCTTGAGGGACCTTTGAGAGTGTGACAGAACTACTCAGCAGAATATCACCTCACAGCAGCTGGCTTTCCTTAAATTTCAATATATTAGCGATGACTGAAAACGATTAGATATATCTCTCTGATGAACAAGGTTGCCACGCAAATCCAGCTGAAATTATATACAGGGACAATCTTACAGCCATCGATCAGAATGTGAAAATCGGTTTGACCCGCTGGCTATTCCCTCCATGAGGTGTTGTAAAATAATTGGTTCGAGACACCTTTCGTTCGAGAAGTATTTGTCCAAGCTTTTTTGTACACCACTTCCTAATGTGGACTTAAATTTACTATTAACCGTAAGTAAGAAGTGCCCTGAAGTTTGTTAATATAATAAATTTCCTGTATTTGCAGGCTTGTGGATGTGCAAGAGAATACAGAGAACTCTAAAAAAGCGTCTGTGCAAACAGCAACATCTGGCAAAAATGTTCCTTCTCCCCTTTCTATTCGATTTCTTAATGGGCGCGATAAGGAGGGGAACGCCATATCTTCATAGTCCTGTTGTTCAGATGACCGCTGACGAAGTCATTGTCGATCTGCAATATTTACTTGATGTCGTTCTCGTTTTCAAAGTAGAAAAGAAGACAAGGTGTTCTTGGACGAATTGACCGAAATCATCCCCTTCATTGCCATACCTTTTCGGTTTTCAAGTCTTAATGTCGGGTTCTTGAATGTGTAGCCACTGACCGAACTATTTAACATTTAAGGATAGATAGTTGAGATTGTGTGGCGTTTTGCGTATCCTGGAGGTTGTATAAGCTCCAGGTGTAGTGTGACAGATAAGTTCAATGCGTGACTCACCAAGACTTGGATCAAGCTTGATACCTTGAAACATCTGTGGCGGCAAAGTGGAACACCGCTGACTCCTGTGGGCGGTGTACATCTGGTTTCAGTGCAAGCTGTCTCGTTGTACGTTGGTGAGACTTATTTCATGTTAACAAACAGACTGTGGCTATTGTCGCAGAACCATAGCTGATGCAGTTTGGTTCCGACAAATCTGCAGCGAGGCAATCAAAGAACCGGTGTTCGGTTGTGCAACTCGGGTTTCTTCAAAGAATATGTCCTTCGCCAAAGGTTGCGCGATTCACTCATGTGTGCTTGGTACCGAGTCATCGTTTTCCGAAAACAATGCTATTCCCCGTGCTCAATTCAGAGTAACGTGAGCGGAGAGGTGGTCAAATCTGGCCTGGCAGAAGGAGATGAAATCGATTAAGAAAAGTCTGGGTACTGTCGGTGCGATCCGTCTTTCAGGATGTGGTCCGCGTGATCTCCCATGTGTTTGTTTGGAGCTGGTATATGATATAACTGCTACTTGGTTTTGAATGTTTTCTTGTTGTCAGTATCTATTCAGATTGCATGAATGTGTGTCTGGATGTGTAGTTAGTTTGACAGGCTGGCTCTAAGTCCCTACCCAATCCACTTTTATTATACCCCTCAAATTTAGGCTTTTAAATAAATTGCGGTTGCGCGGCAGCAAAATATTAGTGCCAAAAAGCGATGTTATGCTGCAGGTGATAATGATGATAAGCCTACAGGACCTACCCACATTCAGTACTTTACCTTATGAACATCCTAAACGAGAGATTAAGCTGGGTTCCAGGGGTGTCTGCCGTCAGAACCGAATTGTTGTACACGGTAATCCTACCAGTGGCCATTTTGCGGAATAGGGGTCGCTCAGGTGAGTTGGTGGGTTATTAGTCTGTTGACCTTGGTACTTAGACTGCCCACAAACCCCACACCAGTGATACCTTCTCGGTTGCTGCAGTAAAGTTTGCCAAGCTTTGGGAACCACCAAACCTGTCAATCGCATAATCTGGTACCTCCCTGTTCGTGTGGTAAGGTAGAGCAAATAGTCAAACATATTTTGAAGGGTTTGTCAACAGCGGGGATTTTAAAACCGACCAGTGAGCACATTAGAACTGGTGAGATGACGTCGTCAATAACCGTCAACCCATTAATGGCGGGCCACTTAATCGCCCCCACCTCAGCCGAGTGTTCGACATCATCTAACATTATCGATGTACTCGACAACCGGAAATCAGTGATTCAGCCTACTCGGTTGAGGAAAATAACTTTCCAACTCACAGTCTGTTTATCTTGAATATGATTCTTCTTGATCCTGGGTGGAGCGCTTTACTTGTTCTTTCAAAGTTGCTACCGCGACATCCACAATGAATGTGACTTAGGGAAATACCAATGAAAAGCCCATAAACCTCAGTCTACAGAACGTTATTTCTTTGTACCACATGGTCAAATGCCTTCAAACCAGAATTCGTTTCTAATGCTTACTCCGAAACAACCAGTGATCTAATTAGAAATATCGTTTTGCGTACGACAACGAATGAAGGACTGATTGAATCTATAAAGATGAGGAAGTCATTGTCCGTCTTAGTAGAACCAGTATGGGTGCAGTTTTGAGTGGCTTCGATGTACCATAAAGCATAAGGAATAATTCAACTTACATGCAAGTGATTATGCGCTGTGATAAGAGAGGTCGTTTTGATGTTCAACATAGATCATAGGCTGTGTTGTCTGTGAGCCATGCACTTACATTAAGGGTAGATCCAAAGGCCTGAGTTAATAAGGTCACTGTTTCTGTTTTCAGAAAAGTTTGGGAACCATCGGTAGATTTATTGCTGGGCAACGATTCCCTTTTGATACAAAAGCTTCGTCAAGCCAAGTGACTAGGTTACGAGGTTGGTTGAGATTTAAGACGGAATGAGAACTAATCAGCTAAGTCAAGCTACATCTGTGTTAGGTGTCGGCCGAGGGATTTTGTGTGTTAGGGTGGGTCATCAAGTGTTAAGCTGATGGTCACTGTTTGGTGACAGTGTGATTAGGTGTCAAGATTATTACAAGTAATGACTGATTTCCCAGCCAGGGAACAGTCTAACATGTCGTTTGAAAATTCGTTCACTAGTTCGTCTTGAGAGATGTCATACCGTGTAATCCCCCGTAACTAGCAAAGCTGAGTCTCAGCATGCTTCAGTCATTCAGATCTCTTCGTTCATGTCATAAAAACCATCTTCAATCTACGTGACTAAATTTCCGGCGAAATATTGTCTCCAAATAACGCACCCAAAATAACCTCTGGCGGCCATCTAATATATCTGTGATTTGCAGGTCCAAATCACTTTAGTGGAATTTCTAACTGATTACTTCTCTAACTGTCCTGAAAATCCTGAAAATCCACGATACCCATGTGGCTTGTTTTTCTTAAGCAAAATTTGGCAGCTTACGTCAGGGGATTCAAAAGATCGCTCCGAAATGCTGAGTGTAGATTTTCGCATCAGTCCAATGTATTCAAAAGCCGAGGTCGAACGACAGGTGTCCATGTGTGATGGAGCCGCGAGACGCAACACAGTGGCGACCTGCTCAAAGCTGAAACGCTTGGCAGTGGCTAGAACAGTTTCCACGCAGTGCATATCAGCGCATAAAAATGGCGTTCTTCATACAGTTTTAGTCCATTGTCATCTTTAATGAGTGAGGCATTTGTCATTTCTTTTGCCTTTACTTGGGCTCATCAGTAGCGTGGATGTGAGGATATGAAACATTCGGCATCAAGTCACCATCCACTCAAATCTGATGGCACCTGTTACTCTCAGTTATCCTTAAGACTATGCGCACACCATTTTGTTCAATATGGTAAAATAGTTTGATCTGGGCCACGTGAATTTGCCCACAACACAGAAGAAAGACTAAAACATAGCATGCGAAAGTGCATCGCGATATCTCAAATATCGTACCAACTAAAACATGAGGTGGCCTTGTGTAGCACATTCAGTTGCTTAAAAACATCGTAAACGAGAGTTTCAGCCGGGTTGCAGGTAAGTCTCCCACAAAACCAAATTGGCTTGCAAATGAGTGTATTTCGCTTGCATGCGAAAGCGTTCTATGAGCCAGTCTCATAGACATCCTTGCCAGAACCTTCATCGCCGTGCTCACAGAACGCCCTTTTTTCCAAGACACTACTAAACGATTCAGAAAACAAAGCTCCCTCCATGAGATAATTAAGGTTACAATGAAATTTAGTCTACGACCGACTGGGATAATGGACTTAGTTTCAGAAGCATAACATTCTGATATGTGTTGAATTTCGTGCTCTTCCCAATAGTACTCACCAGTCCATCTCACGGAATAGTTTGCTTCCCTGTGACACCCTGAAAACCGGTTTATCTCGGGAAAGCTTGGTGTCTGTCAACAGACGCTAATGTCCAAGTGTATGTTGATGGTACCCCTGAGTTTGATGTCGTCCTCAGCTGCTAGAAGAAAAAAAGCGTTCTTTTCTCGGTTATTTTGCTTGCCCATTGATGTGAGAAGCACACGATTGTGTTCACCTCACCACAACAGTTGAGATGTTGAAAGTGAACACCCCGTTTGGTGGAGACAAAATATCTGATAGCCACTGTTAAACGCATAATTTATCATACAGAATCTGTCCAGTTAGCAATTATAGCCAGCAGGGTCAAGTTTCCCTCTTCAGAAAGTAATACTCCACACAGTAAAGGATGGAATCAACGTATCACACAAACCCAAAAATTAGTTTATACTGCCCTACCCGAGGTACGAGGGGAAACTTCTGATACTATAAGAATTCCCGGAGAAACCGAACAGCATTGTATAGATGTTTTATCCTTATCGGGAGTAACCAGCAGTGCGCATCTCGCGAATATGAAGGGAGGTCCATATCCATAACACTCCGGCTAGCAGCTGAATACAAAAAAGTTCGGTCGCGAGCGGCTGATCAGCAGGGTAACTAACTCTCATTTAGGCAGTATTTGGTGTCACTCATCTTTCACTCACAGAGTCCACACCACATGGTCTTAGGTTAAATGCTTCCTCAAGTGATGGCTCCTCAGTTGGAAGTTTTACTCGTCGTGTGAATCTATTCTTCCTGTGAATTTGTTCTTTCTCTGTGCTAATTATAGATTGATGAGAGTATTAGGAGAGTGGGGATTTTCCATTAGAAATTCTGTCCTGTGAAGTGAAGGCAAGCCGAGCACGACTGTACAGTTGCTCTATTTTAATTAAAACTCAACAGCAATGTTGATCTTACAAAGCCCCATGGAGTCTCAAACCTGCGACCTCCCGAATAGTAGTAGAACACTAATCCGTTTGGTCATAGTCGGCTCACAAGTAGTATGATTAACTCGCATTTAGACAGGATATGGCGCCAATCCTCTCTCAGTCACGGGATTCACATCACCCACATTTCGTGCTTGAAGGATGTGTGGCATCAAGCACTAAGTGAGTGTGAGCTAATCACCCTACTGAACAGCCACTCGTGCCTGAAATCTTTTGAATGCAACTGCTAACCGGGAGGTTGAGATTTTGGACCTCCCTGTGCCCTCGCAAAATGTGCACTGCTGTTGATTCTCCTGTATATGGTCCCATGGGATTTGGGGGTTATCTTTCGAATCAGTGCATAAAATGTGAATTCTTGAAACTCATGAAAGTATCCCAAATAGGACATACTTTTATAAAAAGAATGGTTTATTTAAACGGTAGTATGAAGCTTAGGCGCCTTCGAAGTCAAGACTTGTTACCACCGTTGTCTAACACGACACCTACAGTGGATCGATCCAGCTGAGCAAGACCGTAAAAGCATAAACCCTAAGTGGCCGTTTTTCCGTCCACTGAGCGAAATTGCCTTCTCGAAACGTAATAAAACACCTAAATCAGCACGGTCAAATAAAACAAGGAACGGTTGGGCCGAAACATAGCATATGGGAACTTGGTGGGGTAAATTTTTATGTGCACCAGGCCCTCGTGGTCATAAATACTAAAGGAACAGCTTTAAAGCCGAATAATCTAATCGCAGTAATTAGTCATGGAAAGCAAGTTAGTGACTTCACAAATGTATTGATGTCCATGTAGAGTGTGATAGACTTTTTCCAGCAGCTAGACCGGACTGGCTGTTCGGAAGTTAAGTTGTCCAAACTTAACAATTATAGGCAACCAGATGAACATATTGATGGAGACACATGCGGCTCAGAGAAAACCGCACGTGGCATCACCCACTGTGCGCGATGGTCCATCGGCTTCATTTTACGTGAGAGACTAGTTCAGACACGGATGCCAACCCAAAATGTACTGTAGCCGTGCTAGGTCAAAAAACAAAGGCAAAGTGTTCCTTGCCAACCAACTCACCTCTTTGTCGAAATAGATCCAAGTAAAGCGTATGATCTGACGTAGAAGCATTGTCTTCAGCATTCCTACCATGCATTTGGACCACTTTACTTGCCAAGTTAGGCAACTGGTCTCCATTTTCTTGCTGACGCACACTTGGTCCACGCAGGTAAAGGAAGGCGACAAAACAGAACAATCCGAGAAAGATGCACACAGATGCAATAGCTATCACCAGAATTGCTGTCAAACCAGAGGTTTTGTTATTCCGCTCACCACTTCTGTCGGTGTCTTTGATATTTTCGGCCGTAACTGAGTGTGTTTCTGTATTGTATACAATTTTTCCAGGCAAAACATTTGCAACTTCAGACGTGTTCTTCATTGTCATGGTTTGTGCTCTCCCAAGGCGATTAGATGAATAGTTTTCTGGGTAAATATGTAGCTGTAAACGTGCGGTGCTTGAATGACTTGGTTCACGTTCACTGTCCTTAACAATAATATACAGAAAGTACTCCTTTGGTGCAAAGCCGGAAATTCTCGTGGTTAAATCTGATGCTTCCTGAGTAAAGGTTCGCATAGAGGGTAATTGGGACAAAGGATTTACAAGAATCAGTTCGGCACTTGCTTCCGTTACCTCGGTTGATTCGGATACCGGTGAGGGATATGAGCGCAGTGCAAAAAAGTTTGACAGAAACTTGGCTGAGCGAAGTACAAACCGTAACTGTGTATTTTCCGATTCATCTAAATCGGTAACATGTATTCGGTATAGAACTGTGCCTGGTAGGACATTTACCGTGATATTGATCAGATCTGAGGCAATGCTACCGTCTTGTTTTGGACGAGGTGATATAAAATGCGGTGGACTGTCATTGATATCTTTTAGTTGTACAATGACGACTGCGCTTGCAGAGAGCTGCTGGCCTTTTGGTGCACCATCAACAGCCCGTACAGTAAACTGATGCTCTCTGGAATGTTCTCGATCCATAACACCATCAGCATAGATTTTACCCTTGGTCGTCACACGGTAGACAACTGCAAGTCCTTTTGGGACCAGTGAATCTTCTACTAGTTCATAGTGTACGTTTGCGTTGGGACCTTCATCAGCATCAGAAGCGCTCAGCTGTCCAATTAGTCGTCCATGAACTCGGGTCTTACCGATGGACTCATTGACTACAAACAGAATACGTCCGTTGGTACCCGCAGAGCTAACAAAATGTGGTGGTGAATCATTCACATCCTTAACTAGGATGTGTAACAGTACCGTCGATGAGAGAGGTGGTGATCCCTGATCACTTACACGCACATAGGTAGAAAAACTCGAATTCATTTCCCGGTCAAGAGGCACGTGAGTAAACAAATTTCCAGTCTTTGGTTCCAACTCAAATAGACCCTTCCCGTTTAGAAGCATGTCTTCTTTTGACACAGATGCATTTATTAGGTCACTTTGTGACAGGAATGTGTACAAGAGTTGTGCATTGATGCCTTCATCAGCATCCGTCGCCGAAACGGTGCCAACCAGTGTTCCGAATGGCTGATTTTCCAGTACATGAATTGTCTGCGTTCCAAATGGGGCTCCAGCTAAGTGGGAAGAGTTGATTCCAGCCACCATCGGTGGGTTATCATTAATATCTTTGATCTTGACGTATATAATCTTTCTTGTCTCGTGTGATTGAGGTACACCATTATCGGAGCACACAACGGTTAACGTGATGAAATTGACCTTTTCGCGATCAATCGCCATGGATTCGCGTTTGTAAAGGGTGAATACTGAAGGCAGAGAGCGACCTTGAGTGCCAGTAGATACACGAGCAACTGCTTCTGTGTCTGGAAATGAGGAAATTGGTTGCAGTTTGAAATAGTTGATATAGTCAGCATTGGAATTCGGCGGTGTTCTACTCTCCAGATGACAAGTAATTTGTGCGAATCCATGCTGATCCAAATCATGAACCATGAGAGTGGCTAGCTGAACACGTGCTTGGTCTTCCTCCGTCACCCAGAGCAAAACACCTTCCCTCGTTTTGTGATCATAAGCACCACTTTGGGTTCCATTTCGCCCACTTTCCTTGGTAAGAGAAAAAACTTCAATTATGGGTGCGTGGTCGTTGCAATCCTCAACGTTGACTTCTATCTCGGTGAAATTGGACAAGCCGCCTGCGTCGACTGCCTCCACAGGAATCCAAAATCTGGATAGGGCCTCATAATCTAATTTAGATGCCAGAAAAACTTGATTCTCTTTGATGGTTATGGTTGGAAGTTTGGACTTGATTGCCACACTGTGGTGTGTCATTGGTTCCTGCTGAGCTAACCTGTAAGTGATCATTCCGTTGCGTCCAATATCTTTATCTTCAGCGTACAAATTAAAGAGTAATTTAAAACCGCTATTGGGAAAGACACCAGGTGATGCTTGCTGATCGCATTCTGAAATGAATACTCGATACGGAAGTCCCTGCCATTGTGGTATGTTATCATTGACATCCAGTAGGTCTATTCTACTCGGTAGAACGCCTTCATTACCTCCACCATCTTCCGCAATCAGGCAAAAATAGAGTGCTCCATACTGTTCCCGATCTAGTTGTCTCGTTTGTTTTAACAGGGGTTGGAGCATGCCATTGAAATCTGCTTCTAATTTTAAGATAAAAAAATCACCTGCAAATGGAGAATAGATTTTCGATTGGCTGGAATCCCCAAGAGCATTATCTTCTGTGTGTTTCTTCTCAGGATCAGGATTCTGCGTTAGTTCTGGCTCGAAATTTGTACACATTTTTTTGTCTAACATTTGGGCTGCGTTTTGCAGGGCTCTCGTCATTCGGTAGGTAGTTATTCCATGAGTACCAGCGTCTGCATCAACTGCTTGCGGAAGGCGAAATTCCGCATCGATTGGAGATGATTCAAGAACAGTGAGCGTGAAACTTGGAGCGAAGAATTCCGGTGTGTTATCGTTTAAATCTGTAATCACAATTTGGGCATCTTGCAAGTGATTTTCCAAGGTTCCGTCAGCGAGTGTTAGCGAAATGTGCACCTGAAATCCAATTTGACATGTGTTGGATGACATATGAACCAAAACGTTTTTGGATGTCCGGCTGGAGCGCTCTTGGCTTTCACGAACGGTGCCGTATGTGTGAAATTGTGCAGAAACTTCCTGAGTGGGTTGCTTGAATTTAGCGGTTGTGTGGCCATTGTTTTTCCTTGAGCTTTTTCTCTGCCTCACCGCACGAGGTACACGAGTGTGAATAGACGAGCCATCCAAATTGGAACAAAGCTTCTCCCGGTCAAGTTTTTGTGCGGCGTAGATATGGCCTTCAGTAGGGTCTATATGAAAAAATTGACCAACTTGACCCTGTGCAAGAAGGGTATACGTCACTTGTTTTAAATTGAGGCAACCACCAGAGTAGGGACATGCAATTCGTCCTATTAAGGTTCCTTTGGCCACATTCTCCTCAACCCAGAAAGTACTCTCAGGAAGTACGGATGCAACAGGTATAATGTGATTCAGAAAATAAACAATTATGGACAGTAGTATCAGCATCCAACTTGGGCTGAAGTATTCCAAAGATTGATGAACAACGATAAATAAATCATTAGGATACCTCCTCATTACACATTGAATATCAGGGCAATGAGAGTTTCACCTGTGAACAGCTGTGCTCCCATCCCACATTATTCTTTTTTCTTCATGAAAGGCTAGTCTCAAACAAATAAGCCACCTAGACATCGTAGCCCAGTAATCTACGATAATTGTGACATTATATTGAATGTCAGTGCAGAGCAGGCATGCGTATCGCCCAAACTATATGGACAATGAATGCCTGTGTTGTCGTGGTAGTGCGGTATGTCTGCGGGCGCACACGGACGCACGTGCGCACGTAAGCGCAAGCTCAGCCATGGGCAGACGGACTCATGAGAAGGACAGGTGAACGTGCTCACTACTGCTCCACTTGCGTGGTGACTGGTGGAAACGTGCCGTAGCACCAAGACCATCACAGGCAATAAATGAAGGAGCACAAGCAGAGTCGTCCGACCGTTGTCTGGGAGTGAGATTCACAGCATCATGACGGCTGTCCGACGGTATCCAAGTCGTCCCACATGTATCGTGGGAGAAAGTGGGTGTGGTTCAAAGGAAAAGAGCTTCTGTGATATGGGATTTGATTAGCTCATTCAAAGCGTTCAACGGACGTACGCAATGACACTGCCAACTCGGTTCCCCAAATCGGCTGACATGAGGGTTCATTGTGAAACAGAAGGGGACTGTCCAAAAACTGGACAGTTACCAAGGTTGCTGTCTAATCTAGATAGAAAAGGTAAAAAATGGTATCGTGCATAACTGAATAATTTCTGAGTATTTTCAATTCCTCGAAAAATTTGAAAATCTACCAGACGTCAAAAATGCATTGTTTAGTAGACTATATGAAGAACCCGCCTGTGTGGGAATAGCAACAAATTGACAAATTTATTTGTTTAATATCAAACGCAGCTAAGATAAAATGACAGTTGTCGATGGATTCATTTGTCCGGTACTGTTATAGAATTAGTCAAAACTACAGAACAATGGCGATCGAAAAAATTCAACTTCCCGGAATTGGTCAAACGAAATAGTGGTGTGAACGATGGAAGATGTTTTGCAAACCACTACAACTGTACGCCGTCACTTTCATTTGGCTCCATATTGCACAGTTCAAGCTCAGCAAATAAAGTTTAAACAAGAGAAGGAATTAGTTGCGCCGTCACAGTAGCTTATCTGTCGTTCACGGAGGCGAACGCAGTTACTGCGGCAATTACGTAGTTGTCTAGTTTTGGAAGTTAACTACTTCTCACTTTGAGTTAGTAAAGGCTGACCACAAGAAGAACGACATCCGGATAACATCTGTGATAGAAAGATGCGTGAGGTGTATGTGGTCAGTGTTTGAAGTTTTGTGGGGTGACACGAACTCAGGCTACCTGGCTGAGATGAGTTTATCAGTGGAGGTAACATCACCGCGTTTGGTGATGAAACGCTTGCAGTCCAATTGGCCAGTTCAGCGAACAAACAAGTGATCATGCATGGACTGGCTTAAGAAAAGTAAGCATATGTATGTATGTATAAGTATATATGTAAGCATAAGTGAACAAGCAAATCACGGCCAATTTTTGAGGTTTCTCAACATTTGAGTGGTGAGAGGGTTAGGCTGACTATTTATTTGTTAAAGCTTGTCCATCTGTTTTACTGCCAACGATTATGAAAAGTATCACTTGAAAGCCTTTCTATTCCGGTGATGAAAACACTGTTTTCCGTTGGTTTGCGCTGCCGGCATGAGTCACAATAGTCAACAACTTATGCTGCGTCAACGCCGTGATGCGACTAGGAAGACAAGGCGTCTGCCAGACAAAGACACATTACATAACCACGTATCACATATCGCATTGCTTGGACACACATCAACAAGCTGCACTGTAATGAAGTGAACGACCTATCAAAGTAAATTTGACTAAAAACACACAGGCAACCTCTTGTATGCGTACCGAGAAGAGTTGAACGCCCGTGCGAGACTCGGATATATATCTGGTTGCATACTGAAGGTTCTTTACAACTTCGTCACACAAGGCAACGCATACTCGTAAATTACGGTTTTTATTGCACAACAGGACAGGTCCAACGTACGATTCAGAACGCCTGTTCCATTTCAGGTGACTGTCCATTCTCTCTGTCACGTCGCCCAAATGCATCTGTCTAGTTGTTAGCTGATTGCAAGGCGGTAGACTAACGAAATGTTAACACTAAGAGTGTCGGAAATTTCACCATCTCATTCGCAACAAACTTTTTTTCAACACTAATGTATACACCTACGGAGACCAAAGCGATAGGGCGATACGATGAGAAACTTGCATTTCAAGGACAACAGCCTTTAGTTCGAATGTTAGTGGTCACCACAGTCTAAGTTTTATTATTCTGGCAGTTTAAGAGCCCAAACTAGACTGTTACTGACGAAGTTCTTCTTTTCTATTATTTTTTTCCGTTTCAGCAAAATTCGTTATTTTGCGTGATTCATAGCTGCGAGTACGCCTGTTCTTATAGATGGTAAAAGTGATGGATAGTATTGGAAAGCTCCGAGTAAAATAGAGGAAATCTTACGTAGTTTTCGAATAAATACTGGGAATCTTGACTGCATACTATGAATCAGCCTTTTCAGGTTTGAGCATAAACCAGCTGCCTACGGGCAAGGACGAATGAACCATCCAAAAACGTTTGCCAGAGTCAACAGAAATGTACTGTTCGTTGTTCAGACTGAAATTCCTACTGCCTCTTAAAAAACAGCAAAATAATATAAATAACTGGCATTCTGATAGACGATTATCCGTAAACTTACTTCAGATCGATTTGATTGAATTTAAATGACAATTAATGGCCGACAATGTGGTTAAAGCATGATAAGTAGTTCGTAAAATTCCAAAGTACATTTAATTTAGTAAATATCTCCGTAGTTTAATATGATTTCTTCAACCAACAGGGTTTAGTACTTTTGTGCTTTGGACAAGTTTTTGGCTGACCAATACACCATGCCACAGAAATCAAACCGCTCGATGGATTTTGATGAAATCTGGGGGACAGAGACGTAAGCTCGTAAAAGGTAAGGTCATAATCAGAGAATCTTTTACTTGGAAGCGTACGTTGTATCAAATGTTAGTAAGCTGCGAAAAATCTACGCAAAACTTATGGCTTAAAAAAGTTTTAGCTCCGGCATAGGGACACCAGGCGAGCCTAGTAAAAGCACTGGCTGTATCCACTGCAGAAGGGAACCGACGGGAATTAAGTTATTGCAACTATGCTGTATAAGTATCTAATACAAAAGTCTGAGGGTCAGTTTAGTACATCAGTTGCTATGACAAGGAATGCACAGGAAAAGACTAATATGGTGGTTTTCGCCGCTGAGCTAAAAATCTCAACAGCGCTACTTTTCTTAGGTTATCAGTAGTTGTTTCGACTTCAGCTGACACAAGGCAAACCAGTAGCATTTTTTGTTACCTTCTCCACCTTTCGACAGACAAACTGTTCCGTTCGTCAATTCAAGAGGTAAAAATCATGTCAGCTGCGCCATAATATATTGCCTTTATCACCATCTCATCACTTTGGCAGTCAAATTGTATACTACAATATGGCGGCTCTAGCTGCTGCACGTTTGCCTACATGTTTGCTTACAAAAAGGTACATTGGGAAATTCACTTCTTGGAACATGAAACGTTTGACCAAACCAGTGAAACCTTCTGCAAATTATTCCACCAAAAACCTGTTCAGGTTGGTACTGCACTACCACTGCAGCTATGTACTCAACAGACTGCTTCAATTCTGCAAAGACGCCACTGGTAGAGCACCGAATGAATATAAGATCTTCAGCTCTGGATAGCTAGGTTTCTGACCCGTATAAGATGTTACACCACTCAATCTTTCAAAGACAAGTCGAGGTTACTTCCATGCCACAGTTGGCAGAACCAATATGGTCTTTCTTAGATAGACACTAATGTAGTCTTCATCTAACCAACAGGAATTGGTAAACCTAAACAAACTTGTCTAACATCGTTTGGATACAGGATGTTTGGCTCTGATATTTGACTCCACGCTGCGTTGAGACAAAACTTTGTATTTTTCCTTTGTTAAACACAAAAGGAAATCACGTAAAATCATTGTTCAAGTTGATGAATGTTTCTGGTGCAAGAACAGCTGTGGCGTCTGCGAACTCGATACTGGATATCAAATGCCATGGACCTAGTATTATGTGAGCATATGTAACCCTGCTATTGGTAAGAGAAGAGAAAATACATCACTCACTGACAGTACAGTATGTGGGAAACTTAGGCAACAGCTTGCTACATGCCCCTCACTGTGGACAGTCATGCGGTTGAATCGGTGGCAATATTACACCAAACTTACCCACTCATTCAGCAGCTATACTGAAAACTGAGCCCTGCTTCCGGTACATGTTGAAACGAGCAGGGTTCTGTGGTTCACAGGGAAGGTTGGTAGTGGATTTATCTCGTTAACTTCATTCCCAAATTAACAAAAAAAGCAGTTTATCAGGATTTACCGAGAGGCAATTTTTACGGTGCACCTTCGTATGTCTTGACAGTTACAAATGCAAAGTGGTAGTTTCACGCTCAGGCGATTTAATGTTGCAAAAAATTCCGCTATTTTTGATAGTGGTGAAAAAGTTTTTCGAAATTTTATGGCACTTTAAGGGCGTAGGAACCTCCACTTTGTTGTCATTATTATCTCAAGGGTGAATTAAATATATCAGACAGTTGCTCAATGTGGAACTGAGTGTATTTCCTGTTTAAAATTATCATTTCCAACCCAGACCAAAACTGCTTCCCGGGCCAATTGAAGCAGTGAAAAGAAAGTCCACAAAACAGTTCGACTGCGCATGTAATAATTTTGCGTTTTTCTTATTTTAGGTAATCAAATATTATTCAAGCTACTCCTTACTTCCGACTTCTGTATAGATGACAGTTAGACACCGGAATATTGTTACACCTGTACGATTACTTTTTTATATGGAAGCTCGAGGTAGCTCAGTCGTTAATGCTCACTAACCGGAAGGTCCGTGGTTCGAACCCAATCATAACACCTTGTCCGCTTATATTTAGGCTTGTGCAATCTCGTATTATCTCAGCTCTCATGCTTCCTTCGGGAGGCTTGATAGCTAGGAATCAGAAAGGTGTTAGAGCTGAACAATTAGTTTTTTATGTTTTACTTTTGTGAAAGAGCTTGCATCGTGCGATGTGTTACAACGCACACACTGAACTTGCGGCGTTGTCATCCAGCGAACATTTGCAGAGAAAAAGGCTTGGAATCACTTCGCTCAGGGCATCGTCAACAGGAAATGTGTAGATCAATCTTTACAAGATAGGATGCCCGTAAAAATTGGCTCCTTGTTTCGAGATGCAAACCTGGCTTCGAATTATTCAACCAGATCTACGGAGTTCAAAACCAACAGGGGGAAGGAACACACTTTTCTCAAGTTTTTGCGTTTGTGGTCTTATATTACTAATAGGTACCAGCAGGAAGGCCAAGTCATCCACGTAGATGGCCCTTCACCCAAAAAGCTTCTTGTGAGTCTACTATCCGCGTGTTGCTGTTGACGGACGGTGATACCATATTTTCGTATTCCGAAGTGACATTTCAGAGGGTCGTCTGAGACTGGAGTAATATACCAACGGTCTCATAAATAAGGTCTTGTGGCACAGTATCCGGTTATTCTTGATGAGCTGCCAAACATTCAAGCGAATGTGGGTTTGTCAGAGGCCGTAATATAGGTGTTTTTAACAATCTCGCATCACACCGTTCAGACATTCGACGTCTTACACTGGACTCTAGGCACGAGTTAAAAGACCTGGAGTTAAAAGACCGTCGGCTAATTACTTTGAGAATTGTGTTTGCAGCAAAATATCCTTGCAAGGAA
>SJOL01000801.1:20640-49108 GCA_004794785.1 Opisthorchis felineus | reverse complement strand
TATATATACATGTATATATATATAAAGGTCCCCTGAGGACGTCGCTTCATTCATTTAGAAGTACGAATGGCAGAAGTCCGGCTCGCTAATTTTTTTAGCCCTAGATTCCTTAGGCTGCCTGTTACTTACGTCCTCCATTATCCGGCGCTTGTAAAGGCCAACGATTTGCGTACAATGCTTGGGAACGGTACAACTTAACTACATTGGAATATTCAATATCTCACAGTTTAACTCAGCTGATTAATACGAACATTTATCTTCCACTCAGCTTCTTAAATTTCGTGTGACTGTCGCTCTTGCAGGCCTTTTGTATCCCCGCGGGTACTTTAGAAACATGGACAACAATTTGGCGGTTACTATATGAGTTGGCAGTAAGGATCAACAAATCGAAGCAACTAATAAGATAGCTGGTTGAATGCTCATAAAATATTGAAATACAGAATATTGGAAAAACATTGACAACTATCATATATCCCAGCTGGTTGATGCTGTTACGCGTACAATTTCTTTGCTTAAACAGTCTCACCTATGAAACACCCTGAATATTTCTGGAATCCACCTTGGGAAAGAGAGAGAGCCAGGATGCAACGATTAAAAAACCAAGTGAAGGATGCCTGCGTATGAGGAATATGGTGCGGTCGTTCACAAATACGTGGGCCAAATGAGCTCCAGGTCCTATTGGAAATTCCAAAATATGTGAGGAAGGAGCAATCAATCATTTTATACGAGCTGCAAGTACCAAAAATTACTGATCCGCGCACCTTATCAAAGCGGAGGAATAAGATTCATTAGAATCAGTATTGGACAGAATATCCAGGTTGAGTAGGAGAAGAGAATTAGAGTTTGCATTCGTACACTAAACAAATAGTCTATGTTTCTTGAATAAATAAAAAAACGTTCCTAAACTAAGTGACTACTTAATCATGTCTTTACACCAGTTGCAGAATCAGTTCTATTGAAAATGATTGTCACCATCTGTCCGACTGATTCCGCTGTTCATTTTGTCAGGCCGTCACCTGTTCTCACGCGGCAACAGTCCTGCTCATTTGTCCGTCTTTCCAAGTAATGAATGGTTGTTACACAGGAACGTTAATGGAACTTGTGACCCACGACGATTTTTCGCATAAGATCCGCCATCACTCAAGCGCACTGTCTTCCTTTTGACCTATGCTGCTTAAGAATGAACTTTTTGTAAACTCTTCTGATGTAGTAAAGGAATTGGATCACCAAAAGTGCAAAAACGCACAGGACTTTCAAAAAATCAAGTTTATAGGCTATTACAAGTCTACAGGGGTATTTTTTTAAGCTTTGAGCTCCGTTTGAAACTAGTAACATTCAAACCCCTTTAATTCAATAAGATAGAATGTTGGAATTAAATCTCGAATAATTGCAGAGGTCTGCTGTTTCCTCAAGTGGAAACCTACATTGTTTCTTGTTCAAAATAAATAAATGAACGCTTTTGATTATTCGTTAAGTAGAACCCAAGTTTTTGCTTGTTACACAAGTTTTCGTTAACTAAAGTTTGGAATTTCGTGCTGCCATCTGATTTAAGAATAACTTTGATTGCACGCTGATGAATTGTGGTCAGCAGATCAGTAGTAACCACCGACTTGAAAAGAATAAAAGCTCACACTAGAAGAAATGCAACTGCTACTTTAGAGTCGACTAATCTCTGTTACATCACCTAACTGGATTTTTCCATTTCGATGATTCGAGCAAAAGAAAGAATGTTATCAAAATTATACGCAGCAGGTGTGTTGGTATCATTGGTAGGGTAAAAAAAAACAAATATGGTTGGCTTTTGCAATAGCTAAGTTTGGTGAATGTGTGGATAAAATCATTCGTCAAACCGATTATCTATGGTGGCTATCTTTACCGAAAAATTCTCAATAATAAAACGGAAGGCGATATTTATAGGTTCTAAAATCCACCAGTGATCAGGAATGAGGATTGGTTTTCGTATGTTTTCCGAGCTCGCGTTCGGTGCTATGGTTGCGCACTTTAATCGTTAACTGTACCACTAGAGCTGACTGACTTTTTTCGTTCACTAGTTTACGGACGAAGGTCTCAAGATTTTACAGAAAATGTGCTGCCCGCAACGGTTGTTTCTCTGATCCAGAAACCCTGACTTATGGACGGTTTGAAGCAGATAAACATGATTTCTTGTTCCGAACGCCGAAGAGCAAGTGGTGCGTGGGTAATACAGAACAATATAGACCTCAATCGGAAGTCTATATGAGACGAACGGTTATTACAACGCAATGATAAATTCTGGTGCGTAAAGAACAGGGTGCACTGGCATTATTATAATTACCATTGTTTTTTGCGCAGCGCTCTTTGCACAGCCCTCATCCTGTCCGGATGTAAAATCTCTGATTATCCCACACCACAAGGAAAAATATTAGACTCGAATTTTGCATTAACTGTGCTACGGCTGTTGAAAATGTATTGTAAATTGGTATCCCTAAACCCTGCGTTTACTTCACTTGTTCTATTCATCATACTCAAATTCCTTACTGTATTACCCACAAAGTATAGGTTTCTCTGGTAGGCGTGGAATTCCACCAGCATCAACTGCACAAACGCACACGCACACTGAGCAGAAGAGATAGCTCTTCACAACCGGAAGACGGTTTGTCCTAACAGCGCCATTAATCAACATGCTGATTTCGAGAAAGCATGCATCAACGGCTGTATTCACAGTGAGTATGCTTGCCCGTAGGAAACTCAAGCGTTTCTTTCCGGAGCGGCAGCTTCTACATCATTCTTTGAATTTGTCAAATAGCGATGCATATTTTTCAAGCCTGGAATATTTGTATCCATGAAAAACAGCATAAATACGCTTGTTTCATCTTAAACCTACGCTGCGCAATACATGACACATGTACCAGATTCTAGACGAGGATAATATCACCCGAGTCCGCTAGATTGTCGGCAATCCACAAGGTAGTCCTTTGGTTTAATTCAAATCAGTGAACGTTGCATAGACAAAGTGGTTTCCTTATTTTTGACCGGAAGTTTCTGCTTTTCAAAATGAAGGAAAGGAAACTCATAAACGAGAGATTCATTTGGGTCTGCTGTGAAAACCAAACTGATTTACAAATGAGTGTATTTGTCGAAATCAGCCCAGTTTGTGTTCAAGTAGAACATAAGGCTGACGGTAACTCGGGGACTGCGCCTACCCGATGAGCTCCAAAGTTGGCAAAACCGGCCGTGGACCGTCGAAGGGTTTTAATTATCAGGATTCATTATCTACCCAGTGTTTTTGAGTGAGCATTAACAAGTCATATTCAGCAAAGTGTTGAACTACCACTTAGACTGTAATATAACTCCTCATGTGCCTAGTTACGATCTGCTAAATGTTTGTCCACGAACTCCTACATCCGGCCCCAGTGACCGTATTACTGAGTAAATACTTCCGAAAAGGAGTTAACTGCTTTCAGTTTAGAGACAGAGCAGTAAACTTGAATTTTAGATCGTTGTGCAGATCGGGCCAGATTTCATTGCCTGGGAGGAGAGCCAGACTGATTCGTTTAAAATTTAGGCCATGTACACAGTCTAGCAGCACCAGACCCGTAGAAAGTTCAGTTTGATTTATTTACTGGATCGGTACGTGGATCGGTAAATGTATTTGAATTTGATGACCGTACAGGTAATGATAATCCTTCCTCTAAAGGAATGTGTGGCCCGACAAAGAGTACTTGACAGGTGTTTTTGCCGAATCCTATCCGCTTACTCGATCGCACTGCGCAAATTGCTACATTTATATGACGTTGAGACCAAGTCTGGAACCGTTTTGCATAGCATATCCATGAGGAAAAAAATTACCGTGAGTTTCGAGCATTTTATTCATTCTACTCGTTGATCTTCTGGGAGTAGAATATCGAACACAAACTCAAAAGCATTTAAGACATAGCCCAATATTCTAACACGAAAGCATACTGAGTAAGTCTGAATACGGAATTTCTCGTTTACATCGCGAACGACCACGTTTTGCTAAACAGATACTCCAAGTGAAGGGCACGGCGAAAAAGACTATGGTGACGGGCTGGGATTATCAGCTGAAGCACGCCTTTCTACCACAACGGAAGGCAACAAGTGCACAGCTTGTAGTGGATGACAAGATCGTAGCAGGACACCAAAGATGTACCAAAATAACGTGTACGATCACATATTAGTTTGTACCGTTGGTTGCTATACCGAACCTCTTTCAGTCTGGCCTTCTACTCCTCACTGGTAGGGATTTTAAGTCTGCATTGCATTCAGCTAGATGGATGCCATGAATGTCGGTGTGTAGATCGACGTGCCATAAGTATTTAATACACCTATTTGCCTGTAGTCCCCACAGTTAAACCTACTGCCACATAAAGGCGTACTTAAATTTGTTCCAGTCCACTACACAAAATATTGCCTTCGTTTTCCCGGAAGATGGTGTCCATCACAGGAAAACAAATTGTGGATCCATAAGGGATGGTACCCAAGTCGTCTGAAAAATGCTCTCACAAAGTTATAGGGCTAACTGATGTGTTTCTTCGTCATTTCACTTCGCTGATGGTTGTTGCGAGGTAAGCACACTTATGGGACTAAGCGATGATGCACAGAGAAACACAACCAGTCAGAGGTAATTTCCAGGCGAGTCTCTAAAGGCATTCTGCGAGGTATATATGGAACGATGTCAAGTCCCGGGTGCCTGAAAAAGCAAAAATTGCACCCATAATGGTACAAGAAGTGTGGACGTTATACTTGCCCTGGAAGGGTACATTAGTGCTATTTCTAGCGGAGCTGTAATGTTTAAAAATAATACTCTGGCACGACCCAAATAAAACTCACACAAATTTAAGTAGATAGAGTAACACTCATCCCTTAACAGACTGCCGAAACGCGACAAAATGTTCGACTGCCGCATCTGGGCCCAACCATAAGTTGTCTTTGGATGAAATCAGGGAGCCGATTTTAACCATAACTAGTTTAATAAATTAGACGGAAAAAGGATGTAGTCAGCCTATAAAACAGGGTAAAATACCACCCGCAAAAGAATCAAACAATTTTATTCTAAACAAACACATCACTACCATCAGTGCTCAGGACTGAGTCAGCACCGCCGTAAAACCATAATTTGAAACAGCTTCTGTTAATGAAATAATGAAAGTTAGTGGGGTAGGGACTCAGTGCTAGCCTTTCACAATCATTCCGAGGTGTCTCCACCTAAAGGCACTCATTCAGAAACTCTGGTTAGAAAAAGATAACAAGAACGCCTTTGACACTGAAGAGGAGCTACATTTTTCAGCGTTTCTAACCATATATATATATATATTATATATATATATACCTGGACGAATGAATAGCACTAATATGAGCCAAGACAAAAGCGGTTAGAGGAGCATTGGTATGCCCGATTTTATCCTCTAATTATACCCTCGTACAAATGTAAATGTACACATTGGCGGGCAATCCAGTGATATCTTGGGGTCTCTGTCCCACGCGGAGAAGTTATCTTGACTATCCTCCGGTGGCCAAATATTTCTGCGCTGATTTTTTTCTATCTTTTCCACAAAACACTAAGAGAGATGGCGGGCTATTTTTTTGTTTGCTTTGTGTATATATAGACAAATAATTTGGCGGTGTCTCTTGATGAATTGAGATGGGGAATATCGTGACGGCCCTGTTTGACCGATTAGGCCTACAATCAATCGGGTGACGTAAACCCAGACATGCTTAATGAACTCAGTGAATCAACAACCGCCAGGAGATGTACCCTATCCAAACGTGAGCCTAGGCCGTTCGGCCAGTTTGCCTATCGTGTGGTCTGCGATTTCCCCTACGCCTGCAGAGGCACCAACATTAGCAGGACAAACAGACATCTAGTGAACACATCGAATTTTGTCAGGAAAGCCGTTAATTTTGCAGCCAAGTTGCCTTCCCGAATCGTCAATAGGTAAACATTTGCTAGCAATAATACCGATCAGATCAACCCAAGTTTTACCTAATAGCGGAGCGCTGCTGATCGAATCAAATCAGGCCCGAACATATGATAAACAACGGTTCGAGCAAACAATTTGACTACCTTGGCGTTGATCAGGTGATTCACAGAAACCAACCATTCGGTGTGCATTCAACATTGGTCAAACTCCTTATATCATACAACTCGCAGGTTTTACGTCCGTGATTAATAAAACTGAAGGAACTGCCAGCAAATCACAGTATAGGTGTCCAGTTAGTGCTCAGGAGAATGGGGTTATGACATTGCCACACTGTTTTGAGAATACTCCACAAATGAAATACACCGCAAGCATAGAACTGATAATAGATGCCCTATTAGGCTAACGGAGTGGTCGTTTTTTACTGAGTCCCTGTATGCAAAAGTCCCAACGATTACCCGATTGCGGGTGGTTAAACATGTGATCCCCTAAAAGCATTTATATTTCTTCAGCATACAGGAAATTTACTACTGAAAATAATGATGTTAGAAATCATTTGGACGATGGGCCACAGTATTCGGGCTTTTAAATAACCCGATTCCGTATGAAACTGAGATTTAGTTCCCCGAGGTTCACTTCAAGCCAAACCGTCGATATGTACTGGGCCTTGGATAGAAAGCTGCCAAATACGGTTCCGTCAACTGTGACACGAAAGTTAGTCAGGTAAATCGAAAACAAAATGTGTTCTGTTCACGGATATCCTCTTTCATTTCTACTGTCTGTGATAAAATTTTGTAGCAGCTTTTGTTGGACGCGATCCTTCAGTTATATTACAAACAAGGAAAACTGACGGAGGATAAATACTCATCGTATGATCAGTAGGTAACACCCACCCTATCCAAAGAGCATTCAAGGTCCCATAAGTACAATTTTTCACCAAGTTTTACGTATATGGATGGCATTGAAAATCCCAGAATAAAGCATGGAGTGATTTTGAGCGCTGAAAACAACCAGTTAACGAACAATCGATCCACTTTTCAACTATATCGGCGGCAAAGTCCTTTCTCTGTTAAAATTTGAGTGGTTTATATCTAGATTGCTTCTGGTGGCATCTACGTTTAGGCACTCATCACCCTGACACATTCCGAAACTTTGATCTCCCAACCATTGTGTGTGATGTTCCTTCAGCCCCATTCTGCATATTGCTATCATCACCGTATACATATACATACATATACGTATGCATGTACATATACCTATGCACATACAAATATATATCCAAAAACATCTCCATACATATTCAAAAAATAACAGATATTTTTCCATATTAGTGGTTCTTTGTAGTAGGAAATGTCATCCAAAAATATGCATATACTTCACAAAAGCTTATCGTCTCAAAGGGAGCTGAATCAGAAAATACTTCATTACTAGTTACTTGTTCCATCGCCGACTTCTAGCATGACTTCTCATTGAGGTAGGATAGCTGATTTATAGAAACGTTCCTATCTGTGCTTCCTAGAAGCGGTCATTTTGGGCCAGGTATCCGCTTGTGGTGATACCTACTTGGGTTCATTGAGCACATCCGTAGGATACAAACATCTAATGTCCATTTTAACTGTACTGTTCTAAATCCTAAAAATGTCACCCGTTTAACAGCATCATCCTCAAAATCTTTTGAGCTCCAGAATCTAGTGGTTGATTAGATGATCTGATCAGACTGATCTGTTCGCTCATCTTGCCAATAAGCTTGGAAAGCTCTCGTCACCACTCGAAGACAGTTGAATAGCAACCGGCTGGATAAACGCTTCCGTCCAATCTGATAGCATTGATCTAGCTTTCAAATTGTGTCCGGTATCCTTTGATATGATTGGCTAACTGGAGAACATCTTGTTATCTTGTTGGTCGGACTGTTGTCTGGGTTAACTTGTGGCCTGTATTCCCCGTACTCGGTTGAATTGCCGAACAGTTTATTTTCCATGACTTTGGTCCCTCTTCAAGATCAGAATTACTTTATGGTCCGTCCTATGTGAATGCCATTGATTAGCATGATGGTTTTCGTTTTGGGCATTAAATTTTTCTTAATTTGATTTTTTTGTTCGCAGCTTGCATTGGCGTCTGCTGTTTTTAAATTTGATTGGCCTGTTGCGCTCCTCTATTTGACCTAATTTCATACCTATGCTGGGTGGCCACCTTGCGTTCGGTGGTCTATTTAGTCGCATTATTTTATTGAAACTTTTTCATTCTGTTTTCTGTTTGAGAGTGTGGCTCTTTGGTTGAACGCATAGTTCGGCAAAACCGACTAACTACTTGTACTTAGATTTGTCTGCTTTTTCTGTGTTACTTATGGTTTATTGTGCTTTTTTGCACTTCGTATTTCTGGGGTTCTTTCTTCCTTAGTGGACTTGGATGTGTTTATTGATGACTTTTTCCGTGAGCACTACACTTCCGCGAACTCACCGTCCGCTTGATCCAGTATGTGAACGTTGTTCTCGTTGAATTTGTTTCCATCCTGATTTTCGCACACGTAGGTCAGTGGAAATTGCTTGTAAGTATGCAGTCATGTAGTCTGGTAGAACGCTTTCTTCCTGCTTGTCCCACGTGTTGTTCGTTGCAATCGTTGCATTAAATCTTGCATATGACAATGGTTTTCGGTAATGTATTCATTTATCCCTTTGGTTTTGACAGTACTCTGCACTAGCTTTTCGCAGAGTTGTAGGCCACCACTGTGTTGTGCTGTCATAGCAGTCTCGCAGCGTCTGTGTAGCTAACTCACTTGGAAGTCCTGCCGGGCGTGTCGGCCGACTGATAACCGAGACAGTTACCAAGTTGTCGTCTGAGGCTTTGGGCCATCCAGTCTTACAGTCTAATTGATAACAAGCCCGCCTGGCGAAAGTTGATAATTTGAATGCACGAGTGGAGTACTGGAAACGCGCTCGCCCCACATTTCAAATATCTAATGTCCAAGTCCTGGCAAGGCCAAAGATTCGCAATGAGGATGAGTCCTAATAATAGCAAAACTCCAGTCTAGTGCTTGCTCTCTTTGGTGTGAACTCACCAGAACAATTACGCTGAGACAAGAGCAGGACTGCATAAACGAGAGTGTTGTAAATACAGGTTACCTGTTGAAGACAACTGCGACTTTGTAGTCCTCTCGGGCAACTTGACGTGAAGGGAGCTTGGTCGTGGTTGGGGCAAGGCTCCAGGTCTCCAAATGGACTCCCAGCGCCTACTGTGAAGAAATAAGAGAATGCGGTGACGTGTTTCAAGTGGGAGTGACTGAGTCTCAAGATAGAGCATGGATAAGAACGCCATTCTGGATTTTACTAAACAGCCGCTTTTATGAGATCCCTGACAAATGTTATAGATAGCGGTGTTACTGACATTTTCATATCAAGCACCATTCACAGAGTCAAATCCGGCAAAGTCTGCCGGATTTAATCAACGTAGCTGGCGATCCCCTCCTAATCCTTTGTTTTATGAAGTGAACCCACTTCCAAAGCACATTTTTCGGCTGATTGTGGGTGGTTATGGACTATCTTTCAGGCTAGAAACGGGAACCAGTATAGTCGAATTCATCCCAGTTATTTCTACCCTACCGGTTTACACTGGACGGATAGGGATAGTGACCTCCGAAGAGGACAACTAGCTTCGCACCTTAAGCGAGGGGGTTTGCATGGTAGGTGTCGTAAGCAACCATCCGGAAACTATCCTGATTGTGTCGATCGCTAACCCGTCTGTCAGGACTTTCTAGGCGGATAGCATCATTGGTGTTTGAAACCTATTCACAAAGTAGGATAAGGAGCCACAAGTGGCAAGGTGTTGGTGTTACAATTACTCTGATCGGTCTTGGGCTTAAAGTATACATATTTATAGATGGGTGGAATATTGAAATACATGAGAAAATGCATGAAATCACTCAGTTGGAGAGAAGGTAGATTCAGCGTCATCGTACACAGATGGCTTGAGTCAAACGTTTCAAGCGCACAAAATAGCACGGTTTGGAAATCGTAACATGAAGACGGGTCTCTGATAGACATAAACTGGGCTATCTGTCTTTAAAATGTAGTTTACAATCGCTGAGGGTGGGTTACGGAGTTATGACTACCTTTGCTTGAAGTTCACAAATATATAAGTCGTTCCACCTGAGCCCTTTGCCCAGTCGACACTACAGTTGCAAGTAAACTGATAAATGAAGTGGTTGGTATAAAACCACGGCGAAAATAGTTCAGAGGCATGGATTCTGGGGCTCTGAGTAGAATATATCAACTCCATCTGGGGAGTACGAGTTATAGCAACTGTCAGCCTCTGTCAGATATAGACAGATATAGGAATGTTTTTGGAAGAGAGTCGCACAGAACCTTCTCCATTCAAAACGGGGTAGGTGGGACCGGTAGAGGTTCAATTTTGCGGTGTAGACTTATGAAACACCGTACTGCGTAGCACAGTAAGCTTTATATATCCATCTTCTCCAAGCAGCACATAATGAGTACAGACGTATGCGAAACAACCTTCTCGTCAAGCAAGCTCTGCAGAGAATTGATGCAGAGCTAATTTACTGACTAGTCTACGTTACGTTTCAATGTGTTTCCAGGATCACTGTTCAGTAAGTATCTGAAAGTGCCAGGCTTCCACCTGCCTCTTCTAGGTGAATATTAGTTAGAAAAGACAGAGTGAGGCATTCTCTAGAAGTGAAATTAGGCATATCGTAAACACATCGCTTGTAGAGGATGACGCGTGGAATATCATCTGATAATCTGCTTCCTATCTTAGTCAGAAAAGCATTTGTTAAGACAAAGCCTGCAGAGCTATCGCGGTAAAATCGTCAGCCAGACTGCATGAACCAACTTGAGTCCTCTCCAAGGTTTGCCTGTGAATTGGTCCATGGTTAGATTTCCCACATCCCCATCCCTCCCACTTCAGAAGTGAAATAGAATGAAGCCTTTTTAGTAGAAGCGGTGGAATAGCTGGTACATTTTTCTCGCTGGCAAAGAAAGACAGTAAAATGTCATCCTACTCGTACGGGATTACACTAGTGAATGACGATTTAATGTCAGCAAGAAACCGGTGATATTCCTTCAGCTGTCTGGTAGAGTTTATTAGGATTCTTCAAACACTGAATGGTTAAACCTGTACGAATGGATGGATTGGATTCACTGCCCAATGAACCTAGTGTGAGTTGGGCAGAGTCATCGGAGTTCTAATTGGAACACCTTGTATGTGCTTGAAACTTGTCCGATGATCTTGTTTGACCACGGATGGGTAGTTGCATGCAAAATGTTCCACACACCATAACAAAATTGATAGTTACGATTCTTAAATTGTACGCCAGTACGCTGGTTACGAATGTCAGGCAGCCAAAGTATACATCTTGGCTCCGTCATGAATTCGCACTGCAGATTGGTTCTAATGAGGACAGTGCTCGAGTCTAATGCTATTCTTTCTGGTGTGGACTGACCAAGACAGGAAGTTCAATGTTCTAATTCATGCGACTTAAATACGAATTTTCAGCTATTGATAAGGGACTGTAGAATGCGTGAAAATTATATGCACACGCTCCTTGTCTGAACAGTTGACTTCCTGTCTCAACTCGTTCATTCTGAAGAGACTGTACCAAGGTGGGGGTAAACACTTGCTCCTTCTTCCCGTCTTGCAAGAGCTCACCATCAGTTCACATCCTTGGCAGTTTGGGTGGCAGAAAATAGAAGCTTTAGGCCAAAATTAATTGGTTTAAACAATCCTTGCTGTACGGACTGGTCTAACTTATTTTCTGTCATTGGGGAACATAAATATTCCTAAAACTAGTGCAAAGCAAAAAGTAATCGGCAACTATTTTCCGATTATTAATCACATGCAAAAAAACTGGAAACCCAAAGCTTTGTCCCACTGAGTGCGGCAGTCTTAATGAGAAACTTTCAGATTCTGGAGAGTTCAGTCAATTGAAACGTCACATTTTTTTATGCATGAATTCACTGGAAACCGATCCAGAAAAATGCGAATCGTTCGATTCACCGTGACGTATCAGTGCAAATCCAGGCAAAAGTTGCCAAGATGGAAATTGTGACAAACTATTGCAAATATTCACCGGGTCTAATTGGACGTTTCCTCGTGTTTCACGGTTGGTTGAAATGTACAACGCATAGCCCGAGGACTGTCCACGGATTTGCACAGCGGGTTAAGAAACGAGGTAGGGTCCGCTAACGAATGGGCACACAGTGTCAGCCAAAAAGAAAAACAGTGAATAACGCGGTTCGATCTACTAGTAACGAATTGATTAGAATGTTTTTGATTTAAAGCATTTAGTGGATGTCCAGCCGGATAAACCATGAAACCTCTTAGCGTGCATGGAGCAGCATAGGTTCATCTTCGAACTTAGTGGGATGTGTGACCAGTGTCAGAGCACACTAAAAAAGTTATAGATGCTGGGAAGATTTTCAGCATCATAGTTGTGAGGATTCTGTATTTGCTTATTAGAGTTGGTCCGAACAGATCTTCAGTCAACTGTCACCCGGCTTCTGAAGTCTTTTCTGCATAGGTAATCGTACTTGATGAAAATTACTCACATCATACGACTGAGCGACGTTAGAAAATGAGATAGTGACAAGGTGAACAGATGACAAGTGATGAAGACTCCTAAGAATGACATATATCCTATTCTTTCACCATTTTCTTCATCAGGTCAAAATTTCGGTTGAGGGCGTGAGAATATATTTAGCTTTTGAAAAGGAGAGCCTATAATATAAACTATAGCACTACTTGAAAACACCTACAGTATACTTTGTCCGCTCAAAGAGGACGAGGTATTGGCGGATCGCTATCCAATTCCACAGAACCACACCGTTTATGCCTCCTTACGGACAAAACTTTTTTATGTGGAATTTCGTTTCCTTTGTAAATTTAAGTAAGTGGTTATCTATCTACCCATTCATCGGCTGACTATTTAATCTGAGTCTAGTTAAATAAGTTGTTTGATCAGAACTATCAGGTAAGTCCATGGGATGCGTCAGATGACGCCCCTACACTGTTGACTTGATAGCCATGCTGAACTATACAGTGTTGCTACAGATCTGCTGACTCTGTGGGAGATGAGGTTGCGATATGAGCCCGTTAACCAACAGTTGTTTGACAGATTTATCCAAGCCCTACTGAAGAAAACTCATGTGCGGTTCAGCATCTTGAAGGCAAACTGTACTTTATATTTGGCAATCAAAAGTTTACACGTATATATATATATATATATATATATATATATATGTACGTGTAAACTTATATGACAGTGTTCCGAAACCCCCTAAACAGCAACCTTCGCGCCATGAAGGGCAAACGTTACCCCAGTTCCGCAAGTTTTAGCACTTGATTGATGGGGGAAATTAAACCCCTCAAAAGGGACAGCAAATTTTTCACACTTGCGTCCCGACTCCGTCTTGCCAGAGACCGCCTTTTTCAGGAGGCGAGAAATTCAAACATTAAAGCGCATGATAACTGAGCTCTATTTCATCATGATATACCAGAAATTTCAAAAGCTGCATCAACTTCTACAACCTCCAGAACACTTGTCTGATTGAGATTGACAAGTGGGCATCCTGTGACAGTGGACTGCCCAATTGCCTATGTGTAATACGGCAAATCATGATGTGGAACGAAGCCTGAGCTTAACAGCAATTAATCCAACTCATATAATACCTTATGGTCACAGAAAATCAAATGTAATCATAAACAAACAAAGATGATAGGAATGTTACTATTTATTTGACAGACGACTCTTGATTATGAGGTTTACTTGTCTTCAATATACCAACTAACTACGAAGCACTAAAACCATGAAGCACATCAGCAATGGCGGTTACCCAAGCAAAATAGAATGAATTTGCGGATCATATTTCGTTGGCCTGAGGTCACATTTGGCAGGACCGCTGGTAGTTTCTTGAATTCACGGTCGCCTTTTCTTATCCTTGATCTACATAGTCCATTCACCTAACATCACTAATTCAGACTACTTCAGTTTTGCTTCACTAAAGATTGTCCCGAGAAAAGGGGCGGAACAGGAAATCTTGTCATCTTGCACTCAGGAAGTGTAGCTGATCAAACGAAAGATGTACTTAAACGATCGTTTTGCTTGTGGGGTGTGCCAAAATTGAAACAGAAAGGTTTGAGTTAGTCTGGGCATTAGTCAAGATTTTGGGAAGCTCAGAAATTTTTCTACTTATGGACTAGTAGCCTTGTGATGAACATTCTTAGTGGTACTATCAGTTGGGTGAATCCCCGATGCACAGCATCTGGCTAAAGAACAGGTTTAGTCCGCAAAAATCTTCCAATCTAAGTATTTACTCAGGTTAATGGCTTTATTGTGGTTCAGAGTAAAAAGACCAAATGCATCAGATGCGGTGACTTTTAAACAATATTGGCATGATCGTATTTTAATCTGGTCTCTGAGCCTGCAGCAAGGACAAATGATCAAAAACGTCGAATTTTCTATGGTTTTCACCTCACTATCGAAAGGCTAGAATCCGACCACCAGTTAAACTCACCCTGATTCATGGTATATGTATAAGATTAGTTCGTGAACAACCAAGATATTTGGATTCAGGTAAGTTCTAAATACATCTTGAAACTGACATATCATCTCGGAAAATTAGTGGTTCATCCTAAATATATATTTTAAATAGTGCTGTGGGGTGGTTTTACAGGGCTTGTTGCAGTAGTTAGAGAGGTCTTACACCGAACAGAAGGCTTTTCTTCTGCAGAACTGGTAAACGGGGAATAACCAACAAACATTTTTCACCATTCTAATGTGGTTTGACTGCAAAACGTCTAGCAAGATGATGACGCTAATGTTTATTTGCGCACATCAGGTGAACGAAGAGGAATCGCAAGCGCGACCCCATTGGTAACTTTTGGCTATTAACCAGATTGTTCGGTGGCCCTTTCACCGTCTTGGTTGAGTTCCAATGGGGACTAGTTTGCCTGAGAAATAGTGATAGCATTAACAGGCACGCTGAACTATTGTTGTTGCCGACTAGGTAGTTCGGACGTCGGTCTTGACAAGATACGAGTTCAACAACTCCAAACGATGCCGACAATCCCATTCGACTACAATGTGGTGGGTACTTTTGACAGTAAACAGTATGAAACAGCTGGATACCAGCTGTTTCATAGTGTGTATAGTGCACGGCAGGCTGTAATAGGGCCAATTAAATTGCAAACGTTTCATCACCAATCGAGGTGACATCGTCGGTGCGGGGTTGAGTGGCAGTCCAACTGCCAAGCTCGGCGAACAGACCAACAACCAAGCAGCGCACTCGAGCTACCTATATTCCAAAACATTGCCAGGGCCAATTAATGAGGACCTTGGCAAGTGTTACAGACTAAAGGTTGGCTAAGTGCATTATTGCCACATTCAGGCCTATGAAAACTGTGGTACTGGGGTGATTAGCCAAAGGGTCTTTCATGAACTGTTTCCTCGCATTTCGGACAAGGATCGGCCCGAGTTAGCATGACCAACAGTCGCAATTCACAGAGGATAATAAAGATATGCTTGATAGGACGAAGACTTCTGGGGCACGTGAGCCTCCAACATGAGTCGCAGTTACGCGCCTCGTTGACGGACTTTTTCCGTCTCATACTACGCAAACTGCACTGTTTGCCAGAAAACAAAATCTTTTTCCTAGCTGATCGAACTGTTTATCAAGACTAGGCTTATTGTGGTCTACTAACGAATACAACCGGCCGGTTCACCATTTAGCGACCTTGACGAAACCATCAACGTCACAAATTCATCTTCGTTTTCATCTGATGTTTGTGCTTCCCGGTTCAACCTAACAATGACTTGCATCAGGTCATTCCTGTTGTTCAACTCCAGATGGGTACTCCACTGTGCTGGCCTTCGCTTGAGAGCTGCAACCCGATATCCTAACACTGATGTAAATTTAGTCGCTTTCGTCGCTTCAGTGGCTCAAAAGCGTGTTACTTACTGTTATTATTAACACATTTGCGTCATTCTCGTATCGTTCTGGTTAAGTTTGCTCCGACCACCTAAGACCAAACTTATGTGGCATTCTTTCTTGTTCGATGCTTTCCTAAAGTGCTCGCTGTTTCTTGGAAAGGTAGGTTGAATTTTCACACCACAACGGTTGTTTCAAATCCGCACCGCTGTTACACGCTTTGCCTCGTCATTCTTCAACGACTGCTGGCAGTTTTTTTCACCTGGAAGGCTTTGATATTAATTTGCATGGTACACTGCCAGTTCAGCCAAGGCGTGTGGAGCCCTGCCAGACTATGAAACGTCGCATAGCCTCATAAAAAAACGTAGTAAGGTTCTATATTTGGAAGCTTCACTAGAACAGGAAAATGAAAAAGTGAGATTCAGTTTTCTCGTCATGGCGATCGACGAGGTTTTGGACTGTCGATTCCCCTGTCGGGGATACAAGTCCCACGATATCCTAACGGCTGACTCTGCCTTCGACAATTATTAATCCACCTCTGCAGAAAGGTCATCTTAAAGGAAACTGAAGCTGCTGAGTCTGAAGTACCTGGAAATGGTATGGTGATTACGCTAAAAAATGAAGGCTGTTGTGATCGACGTGGGGAGAAAATATCGGACGACCGTCGTTTTATTCGAAATTTTTTTAAGGGGTTGATTTGAATCCACTAGTAAACGTCCAAACAACGTGGTTTATTTGGGAGTCCTCTTTAGTTCTAAAATTTAAGGGATCTGTAGGCATCGATAACAACCGCAGAAAATGGTCGGTGAGCAGCTGATTCCAAATCAACTAATGAAGATCACGTGCAATTACTTTCTGCGAGGCGGACACCGTTACTGACACCGCTCGGGATTGGCCAAGTCCACTACATTGCGCTTACAACGTAGGATAACTTCATAAGGCAATTTATACGTAGTGGTCTACGTCCATCGAAAGATATCTCAACTTAGCTAAAGCTGCATCACCAAGCAACATGGAAGGATCAGCATCCAAGTGTGAGTACAACTAACCTGATACAGTGAAAAAACTACTGTCTACGTGGTGCCGAGCCTTCAGCGACGTTGACAGACATAAACTCGAAAAGCAGCGATTGACTGCCTAGAATGAAAGGAACCAGAGAGTGGTGCTGAGGAGTGACATTTTGCTATTAGCTCAGCGGAACGTGTCACTGGCTGTCATGTTGTTGTTTTAATTCATGAACCACTTGGGAGGTGTCTGCTGTCCCCAGAACACCAAGGCTGATTTCGTACTGCGGCTCTCTAACGTTGTAGTCAGTGATCAAATTTTGGGTTGTGTACATTCTCGGAGCAATTTTCTGGGAGACGTATAGCACTGGCAATTATTTCGTACATATCATATCTGACACGGTATCATGGAACTTTGCGCCTGAGTTGCGGGTCACAACAGTGGTAGTGCTCTTTGCGCCCTGAAGTGTACTATGCAGTGGTGTTCTATACCTGTTTTTCTCATGTTAAACTCTCTTACACGTCTGGAGGATGATCCATCTCATGTGACCAGTGGTCTCACCGCAAAATGATCCCTTAGTTTGCATTTTTGTGTCAGGTATGTTCAGCAAGTTCTCCAAGGTCCATATGAATTGGTGAAGTGCCCTTGGGTTAACTAAAACCCACACTGGGCACAGAGTCCACTGGGCAGCATGTCATATTGTATGGAGGAAGATGATGCCAACTGATAGCTCAAGGTGGAATCCAGACGTTGCAGATGGGAATACCATCAGTGAACTCGGACAACTTGCGATATTCTAGGTCAGATTATGGAAAATAATTGCACACGAATATTTAGACGCCTACATGATCTTGAATGTTTTGCGTTCTGGTTTCAGTAAAAGGTACTCCAGTATCGCAAACATCGCTTTGTATGTGAACCCTGAAGTTGTTCGAGCTAACTTATCCTGGTGTAGTTAAATTATTCTATCAGTTGGTTTCTCTCCCTAGCGAAACCAATCCGTTTTGGGTGCAGTTGTAAGTGCTAAAATCGGATTCCTGCTTCCAGTGGGACTACAAGCGGGGGAAACTAGAAGCTAGTAGCTGCAACTAAGACACTGAGAATCAACAAGCATTTTTTAGGGAAAAAGTCATCTCGCACAAAACCAGGGCACTTGAAGTCATCACGCGATTTTTCATAAGCTTGATATTAGACTATTATTCCAGAAGTGAAAAAACTGCACACTCAGTGATGGTGCAATTGATGGATCACCTCCTGGTTGATAGGTCCACAGACGGTGTACATATAGTAAAATGTAACTACCGCACGAAGGTTTACACAGGTAAAACAGACAGGAAGTTGCACACAGGAAACTTTGGACACAAGTGGTGCATAAGCAGACCACAAAGAAACATATAGTTGAAGATAGCTAAGGGCTTGGTGATTGCAGGGCGTGCATTAGACACTAGACACTGAAAACTGAGTACTAAGGTTCACAACACAGTGAATGGTGAGCTAGGCGGTGAAAAGCATCGAGCACCTTAGATTAAATAGAATAAAGGGCGTGGAACTGGGAAGCCAGTGAAGAGCAGTCTAAGACCAGCCAAAATGAGGTGTGGTTGATGCGGTCTTCAGTGAGGTTGTATGGGTCAAATTACAAAAATCAAACAGAGTAATTTCCATTTAATCTTTCCACCTCCAGTCTAGTTATCCTAAAACCCAATGGTTTGCACAATCTGTGGACGAAACCCAGGAGTTATATTTCATTAAAGTGCCTCCAATCCCTATAAAACTTGAAGCTTATTCCCTCTAAACCCACCTGTCGTAAGTGTTAGTCATCAGCAGTTATTGAAGAAAAAGAATTTCTGGCTGAAGCTCAGCGTGGATAAAGTCGACTAGTTGTGAGAAATCACACTGAATGATTCCCGTCTGTCTTAATTTTCAGCCAGCTTGGTAAATTATTCAACTGGTCAGACGAAGCTTTTATGTCAAAAGCGAAAAGCTGCCCAGCAATAAATCAGCCGACTGTTTGTCACAACCCTCTGAAGCGATGGCTGTTCTTTCTCTTCTAAACAACTTCCAGTTGGCTGGAGTCCATTCTTTTATACCCCCATACTGAATCTTGATAATTTGGGCACGTTTTCGAAAGAACCACTGACCATGCTAATAGCGTGCACCGATTTTAATGGAAATCCCTATTTATAGTGGCCCTATTGCGGCCTTCCTGGTAAATTTACATCAGAGAAGTGAAGCACCGCTCAGTTCTCCCATCTATAACAAATCCAAAAATTTGTCCAACAGACTTCAGAAGTCCGCCGCCGTACCTGACTCGTAAGTCGCGACATTCGTATCAATCGACAGATGCAATCAGGACACTCACTAGGTCATCTCTCGCGGCTTAGGGAAACCAATCACATCGCCCCAGCCCGATCAGGTTCGTCTGTTCAGACGTGATAGGTCCGGTGCATCCAGACTGAACTGGTGGGGCGGTGGTATCATGATAGTCAGATCACCATGGTTCAGCTCCCAGCATGGCCAGACGTATAAACAGCTTATAGACACTATTTAGAGTGCAACATAGGTCCAGTTTTTCCTTCTTTGGTTGTGACTTACCAGAAATAAGAAGCAGCCTTCAAAAATGCTTAGTTGTCGTCTAATGTATCCAGAAATCAGTTCATTATTCACGAAAACGTATTTTTAGCAGGAAATCGGAAGGTATTGCTGGTTCCAAATAACAGTACTACTTGTTCACGACCATCACTGACATACATAATGCTGCCGTTTAAGGTACCGGAAGTTGGAGTTATGAAAACTGAACCAAGCGTTTTGCCTGGCACCAACATCGAGCTAGTCCAACAATTACCACCATCCCAAGAATGCATCGTACTCAAGTGTTAGACTAGTTCCTAATGCTATGAAATTTTCACAGTATTTTAATTAATTTACCTCATCCATCATGATTTTCTTGGATTACCTATGTTTTCCAATGACAAAATCGCGAGTATCCTCTTTTGCTGTGTGCTTTTTACCCAAAAGTTTGGAAGATCATCACCCTGGTATTGGTTTTTATATCAAAGCAACCGTGTTGATCGAAATCTTCAAGTCAGTTACACAGGACTAAACGAAGTACCGAGTGTGATGACAAAAGCGCCGTAAGTTGTATCCTCTGAAGAGTTTGGCACGTTTCATGAAATAGGCTGTGAAGTGGATATCAGTGACGTTCGAGTAGGACTGGACAAAATAATGTGTTCTTATAAGGTCTTATTCTTGCTTTTGTTCATGGTCGTAACACACTATTAATGCGTTAATATGATCAGCGGGCTGAAGTATTCACTATTAGTAAATAGCTGCCAGGTTATCTGGGAGAATTTTTTTTCCGGTAGGAAAAGCTTGGAACTGGAACAGCTTTTCTCAACACCCCGAAAAATAGATTCATTTTCAATGAACTAGGTGATTTCTTTGAGTACCTTGGGGAAGAACTACGAAAAATCAGCGGCGAATTAAGTTAGTTAGACAAAACAGGGGGGTGATAACAAATAAAGCAATTTACCCTTCGCCGTTTGCCAGCATACCTACGCTGAAAAATGCGTCGTAAGTAGTAGATGTTGTTGTACTCTATCAAACGCTGAAACGGTTTTGGTCGGAAATGCCTAACGGTCTAATTGCGGTTTAAAGTGTATAGTTTTGGAAAAAGTTGTACGAACAGTATTCACTCGAGGATCTCTTTGAGAGGAAGGGAGTTCTCTAGAGTATTTTTTAGTTTCCATTAACTGTAGACCACCTTCAAGAAGCAGACTGGTCCTATGGGCTGGCCTCTCAGAAACATTGATGAGATCTTCCTGGGACTGAAAAGCCAAAGTACTTTTAACCTCTCAGACTCGTGGAAGGCGGCTGTCATTTTACCGACAGTATTAATTGACTTGATTGTCACATGAGACACAGGCGAATAGCAGTGGTCATTTAGCGATGTTTTTGAGTCATTAATCACATGAACCTTGTAGGACACATAAGTGCATTCGACTCGTGTGGATAGAGTCGATAAGCTGAAACCAGTCCAGACAACTTGCGATCAGTTGAAGCAGTTCTGTTGCTCCAGGTTTCTCTAAAATTATTCACAGCTCACTTAGACAATCGGCCAAACAAACGTGCGATCCACCGGAAACAAATTTACATCCTGGACCTCATTAACATGTGAGGGATAACCGTACTTTAGAAAATAATAAATAATAAAAATAGGGGGGAGCATTTTAGCATATCCATGAATTTAAAAGCGATTGGCTGATCTCTGTCACCAAGACAGATAAGGTATAAAATACTCATTTGAACTGCCTCAATTTCGCTTTTTTCGTGCCTATTACCACGAACAAAATATATATCAAGCATAAAATTGCAATTTTTTCAGGGGTTTAGGAGTGCGGAGGAGCCAACCTCGATAAATTTTGCAGTTATATTTGGTAAACCAGCGAAGTATTTGTACAGTGGCTCACCATAAGCTTAAACGGAGCAGACAATCACAATCCAGTTGTAAAAATATTTGACTCTGTGTCGGCCTCTCTTCGAAACAGAAATGATGCCGTAGACTTCAGGAACTCATAAAATTTGTGGTGCCGTATATTGTATGAATTGTTTAAAAAAGATTGGTCTTCCTTCTAAAGGTGCGATTGAACTTCGAATAATTATTCACCTTCTTAAGATTGGTGTAATGTATATTGATCTTCTACTCACTGAAAGAGGCCCTCCTCTGTGAAAAAATTTTTGCCTTAGAAAACTTTTTGTTGCAATTATTCTTTGTGCGAAAAGTTTGGTGTCATAAAACATACTCTTGGCTTCAAAATTGTTTATGCGGCCGACCGCCTAGGAGTAGTCCCACAGTGTGGTAATATGTCTTGCCATTCAATAAGAGTCACCTGTTAGTTTTCATATTAAATGACTATGGCTACTCAATGGCCCTACCGGTTTTGTCTTACTTACAGGACCAAAGAGTAGCCCAGACTATGTGCTCGTTAGCAGTTTCGGAAGACGAGAAAGCCTCAAAATTGGACGAACTAACACAATATGATATACACCGAACATTTACTAACAGCGATCTTTGTTGGGTAATGCATATATATATATAACATTGTTTTACTGGCAATTATATTCTTCTCCTGTCATATTCCGACTTATATGTAACAATACTTTCTTCATGAAAAACAAGGTTAGGTACGTGGGCTTGCGTCTCTCAGAAACTTTCACTGGAATAAATATTACGAAGTTTCTTTAGTATACCACACATCTACTCCGAACAAATTTCAAACCGCCATTACCCTCATAATCATACATAGACCACTAAATGTTCTTCAAATCAGTTGCAAAAATACAGGTGTTTCTTATGAGGAGACGAACTAAAGTTCGTTTCGAACAGTCGCATCACCAGCCAAGCTAACATCAATACTGTTGATAGCTAGGGGCACTTATTGTCTTGACCTCACCTTCCGCTTGCTTGTGCGCTCCTGTTGCGTTGAGGAGGCATCAGACTTCCCCACAATTTGGCCTAAGGCAATATGCACAATCTTTGACAACCCTCAACCCGTTTCGCCTTTCTTGGGATTTACTATGAAGACCCAGTCCCAGAGTTTCGTTACAACGTATGTACTACGTGAAAATAAATAGACCATCTTAGACGAGAGATTCACTTGAGTTCAGATGAGTCTACCGATAAATAAACTAAGTGTGTAAATGATAACTTGGCGGCTCCCCAAAATCCGTTTACTCGTGGTGCCTAGTTCCTTCTATCGTGCGACAGGTTATGGAGGTGGTCCGTTTGACAGTTGTCTAGCTTTATGGATTAATGATACCTTTGACTAGTTGTTTCGTTCTGCTGATGGGTACGCAGATTGAGAAACATCTGTTCTGTGGGGTCTACTAGGCTATTGATAAGGCTTGAAAACTACCGTATGCGCGGATACAAATAACATAAGACGACATTAATACATTACTAAGGTTTCAGCGAATGAGCTAAATGAATTAAGTACGCCAGATGTCCTGTCCACATCCTGCCTCAGTATTTGAGGCGTTAAATATCCATGACCAAAGCCAAGCGCACCGTAGATGCCAGTACTTAAATCCATTAAAATTCAAGGCCGGATTAGTCCCTGTCGCCAAGGGGTCGGCTGTACGCATTAAAAATTCAGACACACGCTCTTAGAATAGAACGTATAGATCATTGAAACGAGTTAGACGAGGAAGGGCAAAAGCTTTCTAATTTGTCACCGGTGCTGTTAAGTGGGTTTTGATATCGAGTTACGGGAACCGGTAAGCTAGTTACACATCGCCACTTCCTTGTCAATAGCTCCGTTAAAATGCAACCCCTCAGCGTCATACGTATGAGATTTTATGTGTATTATTACCAAATGATGGTTTGAAAGTTTCCCATGTTGATTAAATAGCTGTGAGTTGTCTCTAGCCCCTAAGCAAATGTTAAATTAGTTTTTCAAGATGAAACTTTTCAGTCATAATTCAAACAGACCCAGTCTGAGTAGGCCGGTGGCAACACAGTGACCGCTAGCAAGCTTGGCCTAACATTCAGTAAGTAAAATGCATTAACAAAAGAGTGATAGTCTTGTATGATTTCACTCAAGGGGATTTTTCAAAGCTCTTACTGCACATGTCAGACGGGCGTTCTGTAGATGAGCACAGGTTTCTTGTAAGAACCATCGTAGTGTTTCAGAGCAGACCAAGCTCCACAAACTGCTGGAAATGACCACGTAGCACTTGGAGGCGCGTTTGTTGACAGCAGACTTTACGCATGTTCTTCTTATCTTCTACTTCAGGAGTAATCAAAACATATTCTAAGTACGCTAGACACAAAACGTTTGCTGATAATTCGGACGGAGTTAACACGCCCAGGATTCTCACTCACAGTTTGCAACTTTGAGGCAAACGAAATAAACATGGAGTCTGTATCGCCTTTCCAGTGCTTGTAGGTAGAAATCACAAGGAGAGCTTGAGACAGTGGGGAAGTAGAGAAAATAGAAGTGGGATGCTTCAAATGATTAGCGTTTCTGAAGCAATCACCGTATATCCTGCCTAAATGCAAGCCACCTACACTGCCGATCAGTTGTATGTGACGGAGTCGTTGTGTTCAAACTACTAGCTGGGAGGTCGCCGGTTCGAGGCTTCCTAGAACGTCGTGAGGTGCGATGTTGATGGTTCCCAAAAATTATAAAACGGCTGTATAGTGATTGTAGGCTTTTCAGCATAGATGAGCTTCCCTTGTGTGCTGGTTACTTCTCGCTAAGCAAGGTCTTTCGCCAAAATGACTCCAAGTGTTCTTTTATCTCCAATGCTGTCCTTTATACTCAGTGCACTTGCAAGTGCTAACGTTGATTCCCATTCCGAATTCAGGGTCTTCTCTTTCGTCTCTTTTGGGCGAGTATTTTAGTCCCATTACAGGGTCACGTCAGGACGGTCCAGCACTATTATCAACTCGCAGATATGCCTACATTCTCTTCGCATTCGTTCCCAAAATTCTGCCATTTTGATACGTTCATAAGGGATTGGGTCATAATAAAGATACTTAACTGAGTGAATCGACTGCACAGCGTGCAGTGAGCAACTCGCCGGTACAAGTGCTGGAAAGCCGGCTTTTCCGCATAAATTACCTTCCCTTACGGGATCGAATATCCATTAAAATCCACAAATTTCATCTAACCGCCAACATTTAAGTATTTGTCCAAACCTTAAATACTTTTTAAGTAATGACTGCAATCATTTTGAAAGTATGGAGCACTCTTAGGTTTACAGGCTTTAGTGATTTCTACATTCAAGTCAAAAGATTCCGATTTTTAAAAGGTAAATTTAAGGCGGTGTGCATTTGATTTGTGGAGTTTGGAATCATTGTGAATGAAAAACGGTGTTAGGAATACTTCATTGATCCAGCTGATAAGTGATACTGAGCTATACTCGACATGCTCGATGATCACTGATTCGTTTAATTATGCTCTTAGTGGCAAGTTCCGTCGTTCTTGACTGTGATTGGGATTTATCGGTGGATTTTTCTCTCGCCAAGATCATGAAAATATTCTGATAGAGTCGAGTGAAAGGTAACTCATTAATCTTTGCCACTGATGGCGGATGACATAATTATCCGCGCTTACAGAGATAAACTGAAGGAAGTTGCTTCACCTGCTGACCAGTTCCTCCGAAGAGGACTTGGGAAAAACAAAGTTCCAGCAAGTGCACTGTAATAGAAGGAAAGGCGAAAGTCTCGAGGGTCTTGCATAAGCAGAAAAAATTCGCCCAATACCAGTATGGTTTACCTGCTTGCGCTTGTGTGCCAAGTAGTTGCTGCGAGGTCTTCTGCACTGTAAACATAGGGACAATAATCAGGAAGCCCTTTGGTTGACCAGAAAGTATACAGGATAGAAACTGGCGAACGGGAAAATACGATTTTAGTGATGAGGATTAAGTGCACAATCTCAACTGCTACTGAAAACGCAACCAACAGCCAGTCTGACATGAAGTATCGTCTCTGAATATATCTGCCTTAGATATCCATAAATTTACTAAACCAGGACAATCAGATCACAGCAGGTTTCTAATTCACCCACCTAATTGTCATTTGTTTACAGTATACGTGCAGTATACATATCAGGAAAAGAAATATTTTAGCAGAGCATCGCCTTGATCCATATATTACCCAATTTCAAATATTTTTATCTCTCTACCGTATTTCTGTTTGAGAGACCGTTCTTGGCACAAGTTTGAACGAGACGCTACACAAAGCCTAGAGAGCACAATGATGAGACCTACACACTGCTAAAATTGGCTCTTGGATAATATAAGTAAACGGAAGAAAAGAATCTTGGATGTGTAAAGCATAGCCATAGTTCTACTGAAAATAGCAAAAACGTAATACTTTACAGTCTTTAGAAAAGGATGTCGCAAAGCTCGCAGTGTGGGCTTTTCGGATTGGTCGTATTTGCGTTTTTCCCCCACCAAGCACGGTTTTTGCACACAGCCAATGAAACTCTCACCGAGCCATCGGAATTAAATTTGCAACTGTAACAGCCCGAAAAACCCAGAAATCATGATGTGTAAAGCGTAGTAATTACACTGAATTAAGAAAACAATGTACCCGATGTCACAAAGGCGTCCGACGAATATGTACCCCGTAGTTCATTGACTCAAAATATCAACCGTATTATGACAACAGTGGTTACAGCGCCGGCCTATCAATTTCATATCCACTGTGTTTTACATAATTTACTGAGTTTGAACAATTTCTAATTCAGCAGGGCAGGAATAAGCGCGCGCATGAATGGCCCAACGCCTCAGACGACTACTTGGTAACTGTCTCGGTTATTAGTCGGGCGACACGCCCGTCAGGACTTCTAAGTGCGTTAGCTCCACAGACGTTTGAAGTCCGTTGTAAACTTCTTGATTGCTTATGTCCACTGTTTCATAATTAGGTTGAGAAGCTTCAAGTGGAAACTAATGCGTCCTTTGTTGGAAGAACTATTTTCAACTGTTGTCGAAGCAGTAAATTAAAAGCCCAATTTTTGGCATATCGTATTCACTACCGCGTTCTTCAATATTTATTGCTTTGCTCATTGTTCATACACATGCTTTGTGAATCTAGTTCACTTGTGCTATCTACTAAAAGTGGGTTTCGATCATCAATCTTTCACGTTGCAGTCTTGAACTTGTGTGGCGTTCATCATGCCACTTAAATTGCTAATCAATCGTCTTAACAGATCTCATATTTACACGGTTCCGCATGCTTTGTGATGGGGTCCGCGGATTCCTTCAACATGTCTGCTTGTGGTTGAAAGCTCAGTGAGCATGCTTTCTGACACCAAACGTTCAAAGAAATGAGGAGACAAAGCGCCACCATTCAAAGAGTTCATTCTTCGAATTTGGAGAGAGGATGGCTGTGAGTGACAAAAGCAAGATGTCCCAAACAATGTTTTCTAGCCTAATAAGTTTAACATTGATCAAACAGATATGGAGCTAGCTAAAAAAGCATCATAAAAGAAAGATATGATGGATCACATTAAAATGTCACATATTTAGCTCCTGGTTACAGCCCATTTTCGATAGTTCTGCCCATCACATCTCAACTACTCTTACATTAAGCAATATTTTATCCGTAATACTGCCGTTTATTAATAAACTGTGTTAATCAGGCTATCGTAACAAATTTGGGGGTTGGCAAGGTACAATCACTCAGAAATTTGTCATTTTGGTGGCTTCTGATTCCCAAAGCCGAACGTTTTCATTTCACTCTCCGATGCGACACACCGCTAGATTTATTTTCAACCCAAGCACGTCCCTGTGTAAGGAAGCCCACTGAAGTGTTTTTGGAACATAGAACATCAGCATCCATACCTTGTTACGAACCATGAAGGCATTGGATATATCCACACGAAAGTTCGGAATTCTGCAAAAGATCACAGCTTCACTCTTGCCGCAAAGACTAAGGTAACATGTTGATAAGTTACACGGGTTATAAGTTATATAGGACGGCACTTTCTCCTTAGACCTGAACGTGACCTCAAGTGGAGGTGATAAAAAACTGTTTTCCGAAGGATTTCGTCTTCGTAAAACATTCTGGATACTCTGTGTGAAACGCCTCGCGGGGACAATACACAGCACAGTACCACAACCAGACAACAACCTACTACACCGTCGACATTCTTCAGGTGGTTCCTGAACCGCTGGATCCTGCTGACCTCGCTGTCTACGTTGCATGAATCAGTTACTCATTTCACCTCGCTGCGTGTATGATGTTACTAGATCTTTCACACGAGTACAAGATGACAAAGGAAAGCTGCGACTTTAATTAGAGAGTAAAAATGTCTATATATGTAGTAAGACGGTCACACACAGTAGTATACATCACTTTCGATCTGAGGGTCTTTAACGCATTTTATGTTTTCAAGCAATTAGAATCAATCAGTTGGGAACCGACTGAGAAGTCATCGTTTCAGAAGGGTTTCATGAACGATGGATGGGTTTATAGCTGGGCTATACATTTACCATCTGTTTACTCGTTCTGTTATTTAGACGAAACTAAAAGATTGGCGCACAAATTAAAATAACTGGCATTCTGCCGAAAACTACCGTGATGTGGTCATGTTTTTGCAATTCTGGCGCAACAACTGCGACTGACAAGCTATGTATAACCTGCCAGACGGAAACTAACATATTGCACAAGGAAACTACATGCAGGATTCCACTAGGTTCCAAGTGTAAACGTTCATTTATTAGCTGAATATGGATGATTTTCACTGCTATAGCAACCGGAGTGAATTCCAACCACTTTTATTGATCGTTCACTGGGAAAATGGGAGAACTGGGAGTATAACGGTCTTGCGATAGTCGCGACTGATGCACTCCAGGGGATGCGGTCGTCAGCTTATCAGGCCTAAATATAGGTCAAGACCACAGGATGGGTTTTGTATAGAAAGCGACTTCACCTGTTTAAATAATTCTCAGTATCGATAATACCGTACGCCGGGAACTCAAACGCTCCGAAGTGTTTTCTTACACAGTAGTGAGCTTTTCCTAATCTTGTGTAATTTAGTTAAAACTTTTAGGTATTACTTTTCCTTCGCTGGCATGGAAAGTTAGCCCCCATGTGCG
>SJOL01000794.1:37956-77633 GCA_004794785.1 Opisthorchis felineus | reverse complement strand
AATTTGAGACACCTATGGCATCAAAGTGGTGTATCCCTGAATCTCAAAGGACGTGTGTATCAAGCTACATTGCGGGCTGTTTTGTTGCATAGCTGTGAGACTTGGCCTGTTCGAGCAGCGGAACAGAGATGTCTTCAGGTGTTCGACAATCGTTGTCTCAGAACCACAGCTCGTATGAGTTGGTGTCGGCCGATCCGTAACGGGACAATTAGAAAGTGAGTGTTCGGTTGTGCAACGGGTAGTTCCGTTGAAAAGTGTATCCAGCACCAGAATTTGCGTTGGTTGGGACATGTGTTGCGTGTGCCGTACCATCGTTTGCCGAAGAGAGTGCCGTTTCCCATGGCCAACTCAGAGTGGCGGGAGCAGAGAAGTGGCCAACCCTTGACCTGGCAGATGGGTGTGAAGGAAATTACGAAACGTTTTTGTGCTGTCGGTGCTACTCGCCTTCCTGGATGGGGAACGCGTGATCCCCATTGCGCCTGGTTGGAGACGTTGCAAGATATGGCTGCCAACCGATGTCAGTGGCTTTCTTGCTGTCAGTTTCTATCCAGATCGCGTGAATGAGTGTCTGGAGGTGTAGGTACCTCAAAATGATTGTAACAAGCTAGCACTAAGTCCCTTCCCCTGTCCACCTTTATTCTTTTCTTCACAATAAGGCTTTCAAGTAAATCATGGTTGTACGGTAGAGAACCATCTGTGTTGAACACTGATGTCATGATGATGATGATGATGACGGCTTTAGCAGTTTGGCCATGTTGCCCAGAAGCCCGAAGGTGAGCTTTGCAAACATACAGTGGCTTCCTTCGCATGTCCAAGATGGCACTCTCCTTTTGTAGGACACATTGGTTCAGTCTCAAAACACCATACCGTACACGCTGCTCGATTCAGAACTGGATCCTACGCTTCGTATTTTGACCGCCGTTCGTAGTCATTAATAGCACGAAACATCTGTGGCACCAGTCGCATAAGCAACTGCGGTCTGTGAAGCAGCAGGAGCAGCAATGATAGACAGATAGTCGTTCAGCTGTAACACACTTTCGGTTCCTAGATGCCATGCCACCCAAAGGAAGCACGAAGGCTGGGATACTGCCAAGTTGCCCAAGCCTAGAGTGGGGAAGTCAAGAGGCAGAGGTCGGGTTCAAACCACGGATCTTCCGGTCAGTAAATTCGCGCTCTAACCACTGAGCCATCTCGCCCCTATGAGCAACAATGCCTTCGTAGGCGATAGGTTCCGGAGGTAATCTCGTCCGCCTGGTCTATTGGAGTCTTGTTCCAGCCGTTTGTTGTTTGGGATCAGGGCAAAGTCATCTTCCGGGGCCAGATAATGGACCACTATTCAGGCTGTAGCCCTAATCACCCACTCAGTTTCTTTCAATTTAATTGGATCTCCACCGCGAGAAGTCAGCGGACAGGAATTCCTTTGCAGGCGTTGCATGGTAGAAGATCCATCAGGATTACTTCGAGAATGCGGGAAGAATTGCTTTATTTCTCCCAATAACCACTCACGCCTAACTGTGCTGAGGCGTGTGAAGATTATTCTCTGAATAAATTCATGCGATTCCAAGCGAAACCTTCCAGAAATGATTGATTTTTCGCTTTCCAAGGCGTTAGCTCATTTGTTGCGATGCTAAGAAACCATGATTGTCATTCCTGACACGCGTTTGAGTACCTTCCGCTGTATTTGTGAACCGACACTCTGGCCTTCGCTGAAGTAGCGCACGGTAACGCCATGGTGCTGGTTGAATTGTCCCCCTATCCGAGTGCTGTGATAACTCAGCTGCCTTTCCTGTGGTCGGATAGTGTATTGTGATGTCTGAAGCTTCCGTCGGAGCAGTACTTTTACGGGTGACACTCCATCAGACGAATTCGGGTTAGGCGTCGCTCTATATGCCAGCGGCAACCTTTGCAAAATCTCTATCGGCTAATACAATATGTAGTCAGTAGTTTCTGATCATGTTTTTGTCCTTCTAATTGACAGAAGTAGACTCATAAGTCAGACTTTTCGGTCAGGCACTAGAATGATGGTTTCTACCGTTTTCTCTGTTTTCTAGCTTGGTTTGATGCCGGGACAGAAAAATAGCCTCGAACTTGTCCATCAATATGCGTTTGAAGTCGTTGATTTCAGTTCTCAGTACGGCTCTGAGAGCGGCACTGCCAACACTGCGGGAAACTTAGTTGGGCCGTGTCAAGTCTACCCGAATTACTGTGACTCTAGTGCCACCTGTTCATTTGTAAGTGTTACGGTTGATGTTTTGTGCGTCTTTTCAATGTTTTGCGGTCGTATCAGTTCACATCACAACAGGTTATCTCTAACTGCGATTCTTTGGGCACCAAACTTTCGGGGGAGGTGAAACAACGTATCTGTTTCCGGTGACAGAAACCCTACTCATTTTTCATCATAAACGGGTAGTACTTAAAAAGTATAGGATAGAGCTCAAAAATGCAAATCTTAGGTTTTCCTCATCCAACGGGAGATTTTCCAACTAACCGGGTCCTTCTTGTTTGAAAGAAAAACGGTGGGGAATGCGAAAGTTGCGGCATTACGAACTCCTCACCAGCAGCATCATCAATGATTTTGATGCCCAGCACCAAAAGCTGCAGTTGTTTGGTCATGCATATTTCATGCCGGATCATCGTTTGCCAAAAAGAATGCTGCTTTCTGTGTCCATTTCAGAAAGGCGCAAGCAGCGAAGTGGACAACCTTTGACCTGAAAGAAGGGTATGAAAACGACTGTGAAAAGATTCAATACTGTCAGTACTAGTCGCCTTTCAGGACGGGGTCTGCGTGATCCACTCCCCTGTACATAATTGGAGACGCTGCAAACTATGGCTACTAGTCGATATCAATGGTCTTTACGTTATCAGTTTCTGTCCAGAGTATCCGAATGAGTGTCTGGAGGTGCAGGCACCCCGGAATGATTGTTGTAGGCTGGTGCTTCCCCATCCACCTTTATTCTTTTCTCCACAACAAGGCTTTCAAATACATCATGGTTGTACGGCAGCGAAGCGTTTGTGATGAAGATTGATGATGTGTTGTCGACGATGATGATGATTGCCATCAATGAGAGTAATGTCACTGTAGGATACCAACAGTATTCAACCACACGACTTTGTTTGAGCAGGGCTCTCTCGGGTCAGGCTCTAGAGGAGAAAAACACTTCCTCGCGTCATACTCAGGGCGAGATGGCTCACTGGTTAGAGTGCGAATTTACTGACCGGAAGGTCCGTGGTTCGAATCTGACCGCTTCATCTCAACTTCTCCTATTTAGGCTTGGGCAACTTGGCAGTATCCCAGCCCTCGTGCTTTCCTCGGGTGGCATGGCAGCTAGGTACCGAAAGGGTGTCGCAGCTTAACGATTTATTTATTTTGCGGCATACTCAGCATACGGCCAATTTACTCTATTGCACGTCACATTGTGTTGTTCCATTGTTTAATTTACTAATCCTACTAATCATGCTTTTCATTTGCATTCATCCAATGTGTTTTGCAACCTATTGATTATTCTACTGCTTTGGTCAAGGATTTCTCTTTCATTACCCACCTCCCAAACAGCGCACATTTGGTCAATGGTGGCGCGACTGTCCTTCGGCAATTCCACCGGTGAACTCGCGACCGGATGGCTACTCTAGTGAAGATTATGTTGACCTCTACTTCGATGTACCAGTTGTGCCTATCCGACTTCAAATCTTTGAAACCTACAATCCAGGTGCAATTGTGCGAATTCTGGCCTGTTACCGCACACAGCCCGCAGATGGGCCAGTTAATGCTCGGACACTGCAATGGGTTACGTTATGGAAAGCACCAGAACCGGTGGTCCATCCCTCACCGTCCAGATCGAGATTACTACGACGACTTCAACTACCATATACTGTATCTAATGCCGCGGATGACGGTCAGGCGTTGACGTTGGCGCCTCACAGACAGACGAACTGGTCCTCACGCGTCCTACCAGATTCTGATATCAGAGATCGCATTTGTTCCAGTCAACCTCGACGAGCACGTGTCTTTCAGCCGCCGTTGGTGGGTTTTTGGGCTTTCTGTTGCTTTGTCACGCGCAACTCCGTTGTGATTAACATGCTCTCTTTCAGGGGCCGTTCATTAGTTCTCGCTGACACTCCACATCTAACCTCCTGCTTTGTTGCAGTTCTTTCCCCCGAAGAACCACCTTCGGTGGATATCACAATGCCTCCTCGTCAGAGGGTATTTCTATCAGCAGGATACTAAACAGCAAAAGCTTTAGTGGATGGATCATACTTATCACAGCCGTTTTTAACGGATTGCTTAAAGTCGGAGCGCCAATTAGCATCCTTGCATACCCGTGACTGAGATATGCTAGCGGTTCTGTCACCTTGGTCACTGCGAATCCGCTGCGGTGTCGCAGTTTGTGTACCTCTACGACCCATTGAGCTATGCTGTCTTCACTCTAACACCCGCAGTTTCTCACACCAGGTTGGTCAGTGGACAGAGGTCTGACGAACAATATCTCCTGATCCTCCTGGTTAGGAATTAGAATAGACACGACGGCCTGTTCCTTAAAAAACTGTCACAATTGTATTAGTATGTCTCACGCGTTCATGCTTTTGAGCCTACCTCAGTGTGTGGACATCCTGACAATATCCCGGGCCGTGTACAACCGTGAATGTACAAATATTATAAAAGCGTGATTTTTGTGGCATCTAGCGGAATCCGAATAAAAGCTAGAAATTTACCATCAAGTTGTACGCGATCCGTCAAACTAATGCGAACTGGTGGGAACGCTGTAGATCCCAGGCTAAATGCTGGTCAACTTAACTTGGCTCCAGTCAAAAAGAGTCGTGTACTGTGTGTCCACAATTCTTATGACATCTGCCTTTCAACGTGTCGGGTCACCAGTCCGTCTTGGTCATTGATACAAAGAGAATTACCATCCCGACGTTTCGCCCTAAAGTAAACATTCATCAGGTTTTCCTCGGTCGGCTCTTAGAAGCTTGTTTACCCGAGGGGTAATTACAAGAGATCGGAATCCGCACTGAAAAGTGCGGATTCTACATTTCCCCACATCACTGTGACTGATGCAGTTTCTTCGTTCAAGATCTTCATAGTGCCCGGAATTAATTTGTGGCATTTACCGTGAATACCAATCAGCTTCACATCTTCTAATGGTCTTTGGCCTTGACGTATCCACTCGAGTTTGTCTAACATAGTTGTCATCTACAGCTCAGTGGTCCCGACTTCCACTTTGAACCGAACCATCTTTTCATGAAAATTGTACGGTAGCATGGATAGGATGCAACATTTACGTAGTACAAATGCTGTGTCATTCTTGCAAGCACCACCCTCTGACTGTTTTTTTATTTGCGTGTGTTCTATTCTACGCTCCCCGTTCTCAGAGCAAAATATCTCCCTATCCGATCGATTTGATTCGCCTGGAATTGGACGGTTCTCGGTGCAGCTATTTTACCGAACTTGATGCGGTTTGTTTGACCGGCTGGGCTGAAGTTCCTCGCTGGCCCGGATTCTCTCAGCTTGAAGGCACCGATTCGCACACAACACCTGCTGAACCAGTGCATTATAGTGCACCACGTACCGGATCAGCTACAGCCTCGTTTTTCTCCGAATTATTGCGACCGCGCACACCGCAGTTGTGCTTCTCTCCGGAAAATGTGAGCGTCATCTGTTTTCGCTAGGTGTCCTCATTTATCTTCCCGTCTAACTCCACTTTCCTTACGTACTACAGTCCACTTCCTTGTCAGGTCAGCTCGGCGTAAAAAAGGAAAGAACTTTCGCAGTGGTGTGTTGACTAGATATGGGTAACTCGAGTAGCGAAGGCTTGTTCGAATTGGCTCAGTTGTTAGCGCGCGAATTTACTGACCGGAAGGTCCATGGTTCGAACGTAGCCTCTGCATCTTGACTGCTTCTGTCTAGCTTTGCCAACCTGACAGTGGCTTAGCTCTCGTGCTTCCTTTGGGTGGCACAGGGGCTATGCATCGAAAGGGTGTCATAGCTGAACGTTTATTGTTATATCGTTATTATTCTAATGGCTTGTTCGTTTCCACGATAGACCAGCATCCCCATTCTTACGCAGGTCTTTACTGAACGCTCCACAACCGTTCTCTTATACATCGTATGCAAGAACCTCTGCCTGCAATAGCTCCATATTTCTGCACTTGGCTTGACTGAAGACTTCATCCATGTCTTTTGATAATGATAAAATAATATTCGTTCAGCTGTAACACCCTTTCGGTGCCATGCCACCCCAATGAAGCATGAGGACTAAGATACTGCCAAGATGCCCAAGCCCGGACAAGACCAGTCGAGATTGAGATTGGGTTCGAACCATGGACGTAGAGCTTTACTTAAATCCACATGGTTGTACAACAGCGAAACGACAGTGCTCCGCACTCGTGCTGCTGTCATTGTGCCTTCTAGTGGCAAACAAGTCCCTTAATATTGACGTGTCTTCAATAGTGCCACAACGTATTGCTCAATTAATTCCTTATCGTCTTCAAATGAACGCACTCATGAATCGACTTACTTTCACAATGTTCACAAGACTCAGAGGCAATATCAGATTGGCTGAAAGTACAACCGCAAATCAACTGATCTTTAATCAGCTGACCTGAAGGACGCTTGGTTGTTGCTTGGCCAGTAACCGAGCTAAAAGACAAGTGATTGGCGTGGCGATGCCAACAGTCAGCTGATGTTGGTTCTTTTAAGACATAATGGAATGGGGAAAAGAACCGTAAAACTGTCCATTTTGGAAATATAATTGATTCCAATGCGTAGCTGCACGAAATCCACTATTCACATGATTGATGCGACGATCGAGGTCCAAACAAATCGGTTATGAAAATTCTTTGTACCAGTGGGTTTTCTTCCATACCGGCTCGATATCAGTGGTCTGTGGATACCTCAGCAGTGAATAATAAAGAAAATAAGCCGCTCTTCTTGTTCCCTACCGTCTTCGTACTTACGTACTATAACTCTATGGATTTCCTACCAAAGGGCTGTCTCTAGGTCATTGAACCTGTATTTTACTCGGTTACCGTAAACAGGCCGAATCCGTATGAGGCAGTCCTCTTCTGCATTTGGACCAAGTGAGTTGCAGGCTCAGACATACATTACATACAGTACGGGCTCTAGATAGCTCAGTGGTTAAGGCGCCAGCTTACGGATCGGAAGGTCCGCGGTTCGAACCCAACCTCAGCATCTCGACTGCAACCTGGAAGCCCTCGTGCCTCCTTCCGTTGGCATGGCAGCTAGCCACCGAAAGGGTGTTACAGCTGAGCGGTTTATGTTTGACTTGATATACAGTATAAAGTGTTCAATAAGGCACCCGGTTAATGTTACCAGCGCCAGTTTTTTTATGAACCTTGTGCTCGTGAGTGAGGTATCGGGTAAGCTGATCGTGAACAACAAACGCTACAGTCCAGTTAGATTGTCGACCCAGGTCGTGTGACAATTCTTTGTTGAAGTGTACCCCTGAGGAATAGTATCACTTGGTTCTCCTCCATTTGTATTCTAATTTTCATGGAAGTTTTTATCGTAAAGACTAGTAAATGTTCATATTTGTCACGACTTGTCCACTCTCCGGATAGGTCAATCCCGACTCAACGCCTTTATGGAACCCAGTTTTAACCCTTACGGACGGAATTGCCCTTCCCATCCAAGGTTAACGCTGCAATCGACTGCTTTTGCTGCATGCCAGACTCACCCACTGTTTGCGTGCCCTTTATTTTAGCACCAACTCCACTACTCGCCGCAACAGTCCTCCTTCTCCTCACCAGACCTTTCTCCGGAATTCTATCGACAGTCGCCGCTGTTGCCCATTTGCTCCTCGTTAACAAGCCCCATAGTCAATACAACTGTTGCATTAGTTCCCTCCTGTTCGAGTGCACCAGTCAATAGCAGCAGTTTATGTCACCTCCCGCGTGTCGGAATGGATCTTCTGCTCCCTCGTGCCGGAGGACATCTGGTTGCTGTGACTCCAGGTGCCATTTGCCCTATCACGTTGTTTGGTTTGATGCATCTAGACGAAACCGCAAGATGGCGCCATGGACCATTCACCCGGTTGCCGGTAGGTATTTTGCTGATGTTGTGATGTTCAAGTAAACTACTTCCTTTTGAATACGCATAGGATGGAGCTCTTTATCTAAGGAACATATCATTAATTAGTAGACGTTCGCTTTTTATGCAACTCCGGCTTTCTTCGGTCGATATATACTGCTTCAAATCCCAATCGCTGATCTCGGCTTATCATCAAATCAGACCTTCATATCCCACTACATCCATGTGGTTAGTGCAAATCAGGACTGGTTTTTCGAGACCGACCACGCGTAACAAATAGAATGCCAAAGCTATGAAACTGACGCAAAACAATGTGCATCTGTAATGGATATTTCTTGCTGCAAGTGAAGCCAACCTATGCGGATGTGCTGAGAAGCACTGTACAGCTGTTTCATCCTTTTTGAGAATGGCGCCTTCCACGAAACTCCTGAGTGTTTCGAACATGCGATCTATTGGCCTGTAGTTTGAAGACGATCTGCTGAACAGCAGTGTGATTAGCTTTCACTTAGACGGAATATATCGCCGCTCGACATCACGTGGTCACTGGCTCCTCGAGTGAAGACCTCTCTCTCAGATGGAAGTTCTACTCTGAGCGGCATATAGATTTTTCGTAGTGTGAGGAGATTCGTGAATTTTTAATGAAGACTTTGTCGTATAAGTGAGGCCAATCTGCATTTCTGGGATTTTCAGCATGGACTTGCTTCAGTCACAGGATGAAATCTCCATTAAAAACTCGCAAATCTCCTCACACTACCAAAATGTACCTTACGATTTTCGACAGATTGTTTCTATATAGGGACTAGCACCGTAACAGAAACACTCCTACAGTTCCCGTCGGGTTTGCTCTCATAATCTCATTTTACTTTGCTTTGTGAATTATTTTGGTCCGTTTTCCTAGGTCTTCGCCTTACATTGCCCTTGACGTTCTCATCTTCCGCTCGGTGACACTGTCGAAGTTCACAATCATTAGTCAAGACCGAATATGACAAGGCAGCAACTAACATCTGAATTGATAACGGCCCCAATACGGGAATGCTGCATGAATAATTTACACTCATCATCCGGGACGGTTGTGGTCCAACTTTGGAATCGTCGCTGTTTAGGCAAAATAGCATTTTAAAACACTGTGATCCACTGATCACAGTTTGAATAAACCGGTAAGAACAATAACATTGCGGAATGAATTCGTTACGTACGCCTCCTTCCGCCGCAAAGCATGTAAAACAGGACAAGCTACGTAGTACAGTGCAGCCTACAACAGTTGTATAATTGTAAGACAACGTAGCCGATCAATAAAATCAATGCAGTTTCACAGTGACCCTTAGGTCTTTCTGAGCGCAGTGGGCAAGCGCAAAGTGACCAATCAATACGGCATCAAGGAACTTCAACCTCCGTGGCCGCCTGCTTCGTGCTAAGACCCGGGACTATGAGTTGAGTTCAGTTCTGTGACCTGTGTCGATTAGATGCCTAACGATAGACGATTTGACCCTGGTTTCGATCAGCGTTGGGTTAGGGTCAGCTGAGATTTTGGGCACGTGCTCTTTTGCTCGCGTTTCAAGCTTCCTGTCAGTTCTACTGATATATTCATCATTACAACTGCGGGCAAATAGACAAATGCAATGAGTTGTAGATAAAACTGAAGTCGACCTTTTTTTGGCATTCGCATGGTCTGTGGATGCTTTAACACACAGCTATGCTGCATCGTAAGTCCGGTGCAGGAATACATTTAGTGTCCTTTTAAATAGACTGAACTCATGATCATGATGTTCTTTTTCAGTACTCTGAGTGACGCTTTCTATGTATCACTTAGAACGAGGTACTTTACGATCAAACGGTCACTTTTGTGCGAGCAGAAACTCGTGAACTTCAGTAGTTTTTCTAGTCGACGTAGGTTCCCAAAATACCTAGCGCGACATAGTACCGTCCGTATTTCTGACGATCAAAGCGTCCAAAAATGGAATTTTGTTGTCTCGCTTAAGTTCACAGGTGAATGAAATTCTTTGGACGGACGGTGCTGAAAACAGAGTGCAGGTATTCAGCCTGTCTCACCGTTTTAAGTGAGTAAAATATCATCCAAATATTTTCATAAAGCAAACTACTCACAAGGTTGCTGAAAAACTCTTCGACAGCAACCTTGTGAGTAGTTTCCTTTATGGAAATATACTGCGGTATCTTGAATATCGTACCAACCGAAGCATGAGGCGGCCTTTGTTCAGCACATTCGGTTGAAGAATATCATAAACGAGAGATTCAGTTGTCTCCTGTGAAAACTAAATTGATTTGCAAATGAGTGTATTTGTCGAAATCATCCAAATGTCCTTTATACAAGGGTACTTGTATATAGGCTTCCGTTGTTATCATGTTGTACGGAGCAAACTATAAGGACATCATTATCCCAACCAAAGGCTGAAATTGCAGTTTGAGAGAATTCGAATGAAGTTAAATTACTTTACGTACATAGAATGAGCAAAATGGAACTGGAACTTTCTAAAGTGTTGTTTCAAGTTGAGCCTATTCGAGTCAACGTTTACAGGAACTGCAGACCAGTTAGACTTTCTAGAAGCCGCTTAGCATTGGAAGGAATGCATCATCGAGCATCCGTACTCCGGTTTTCCCACAACCTTGAGCTCGAGATAGCTCAGTGGGTAAGGTGCAACTCGATTGCTCCTTCCTAGGCTTAGGCAACCTGGCAGTATCTCAGCCCTCGTGCTTCATTCGAGTGGCCTGTCAGCTAGGCATCGAAAGGGTGTTAATTATGAACGAACATAGTATTATTTTATTTTTCATAGTTGTGATTCTCTTATCTCTATCTTATGGCCGCTTATCGTCTATCCTCTCTGTATTTCAGTACGAGATTCTGCTTCGTATATTCTCCTATCTGGATTTCAGATCCATCTGTCGTGCGGCCAATGTTTCTCGGTAAGCCGTATTTCAACCAACAGGCCTGTCAAATATCCTGCTCTCAGTTGTATAACCGATGTACCGGGTGCTGTCTGGCTCGTTGTGTTGAACGGTTATGTAGGCAGCCAACGCAAAAATAAAATGCACTGAGTCCGGATTTCAAAGGTGTACTCCAAATCTGAATTTCTGTGGTTCAAATGGAGGAGTCCTCACCGTTCGATCACTGATCGATCGGCAATAAAATACAGCAATATATCAGCACCGTGAAATAAGAAGGCCTCAGTAAAGAGTGAAGAGAAAGGGGGAAGGTAGAGACCTAATGTGAAAAAGTCCTGTGGTCTTAGGGAAAGCAATGAAGAATAAGGGGAGTACATTTTTGGACAGCATTAAAATAAACATATCTGGGAATCATGCCGAAGTAAGGTGTTCTCAGTGGGGTTAACCCAGAGTCCTTTGCGAACCTCACTACAGGTTGGCTTCACACACAACGACGGACGAACTTTATCTGGGCAGTCTGGTCAGGAAATGACAGCATGCACACCACTAGGATTGGTTACGTGCCATATCTGGCAGGAGGTCGAGAGTGCTCAGGGGTTAAGGCGTGAACCTAGTGACCGGAAAGCCCGTTGTTCGAGCCCGACCTTGGCATATCTACTGCGCCTGTCTCGGGTCCGGCAACCTGGCAGTGTCCAAGCCCTCGTGTTTCCTTCAGGTGGCCTGGCAGCTAGACGTCGAAATGGTGTTGCAGCTGGACGACTGTTTCTATCATTTATTTATCTCACAGGACTTCGAACCACCGTCGAACAGGATTACATGGACCGCAGTCAAGAGGCGTTAAGAGTCCACTTTCATTTCACTTTGCGCGAGCCTTACGCCAATAATAGCTCGGAACAGTAAACCCTGTCTACTCGGCTAGACGGTGATTAGACGTACGCAGTACCAAGTTAACCTTATAGTTTAAACTGCTGTTTTAGCGATCCTGATTTGTCACCAAGTACCTGCTTACGCGCCACTTCGTTGCATAATTGCTGCAGCTAGCCAACTCGTGCTATGCTGCTGTAACACCCTTTCGGTGTCTAACTGCCATGCCGCTCAAAGGAAGCACGAAGGCTGTGATACTGCCAGGTTGCCCAAGCCTAGATAGGAAAAGTCGAGATGCAGAGGTCGGGTTCGAACCACGGACCTTCCGGTCAGTAAATTCACGCTCTAACCACTGAGCCATCTCGTGCTATGCTACGAAAGCACCGATCAACACAACTTTGAAGATGAGCGAAAGGGACAACTCCCCTACTTCTAAGGGAGCTTTGGGGTACCCGACCGCGCGAAGAGTGTTTTCAAACTTCAGGGGCATCCACCTCTGGCCAAGAATATATAGAAGAGTCAATCGGGATCTCTTGCAAAGCCGAGGGAAACCGTGCGTGGTCTCGCTCAGGCACTTGTCCGTCGACCCCGTACCAGGTCGAATTCATCCTTCTTGATGCTCTCAGACTTGCTTCTCACGCACCTAAGATAAATGGCGCAATATAAGTGGACCCAGTAGCTGTACTACGAAGGTCGTAAGAAATATGCTCCTGTGATCGGAACAGAAACTTTACGTACTCGGGAACGATTAATGACTGACCTTAGTTATTCCGTTCTCAAATGCCTGGGAACAACCTAGTCAAAGCGGAAACTGAGATTCGTCTACATCTTTGAGTAACGGTGAGCCAAGCTCATCTAGCTCAGTAGCCGGAGGGTGCTTCAATTCAGAAAGCCTGATGAGGGGCTTAACTCACAGGCCACGGCTCAAAATGAAGGGGCTGAATGAAACACCTAGGTGCAGGGTCAGATTATCAAACAAATTGGTGTTGAAACTATTCCGACTGCCGATCTAGATGCTGATCTTTTTTATGTATTATATGGGTTTCCAATATCATTGATAAGTTCAGGGAGGATCAATCAAGTCTTGTTTTGTGGATTAGCTGAGACAGTTTCCAAAAAATCTCTACCACACCGGTCGCTTTCATTTCTTTAACTTTCTGGTCCTACCACGCTTCTCTCTCCATACGGATGCTACGTTTGAGCTCGATCACCCCACCCAGCCACACTCTGAGTTTGAAGCAGTAGAGCGCATCGTATCAAGAACTGATGGTGCCCGTTCTGAGCCCTAGTGGTTTGTGTCTGCGCTCGGGAACACCAAATGAAGAGTTCTCGGCGTCATGAATCAGATCAGTGGTGCTGAAATACACCACATGGATCACCTGGTCGCACTCTGCTGGTTGCGCTCTTTAAATCATGTATTTCGTATGTCAGTTGACCGTTCGTCTCGTAGAGCCCTGTTCACCCAATTTTTTGTCGCATGGAGACGACCCAGGGGCGGTCAGTCTACGATTTGGCAACGAAGCATGAAAGCCCTCTCTCTGGTCAACTCGGTCGTGTTGCTAAATGCTGTCTCCCCAGACGAGACAAACCAATGCTTAATGAACCTGTCGGATACAATTGTCAGGCTGCTAATTGCGCTCTTGTATCAAGGCAATTGCTTTCACTGTGTAATTCTCACTTCCTGTCATAATTCCTGTCGTAACAACTTTATTTGTGGCCAGTGCACAGACCGGGCCATCGCCTCCAACGCGTAACTCTCAAACCCTTATTCTCTTCATTCGCGCTGAAGGATGTTGTAGCACCTGGAACAAATGCACTTCGGTGCACGATTCGTCAGCTGAAGAACTGGCGAGTCATCATCATGAATGATTGATATTACTGTTCACTTTTCTCGTAAAAATCGTGCCCAAAAACGCAACCCAAATGGGATGCTTGATTACACCCCAACACGAAATACCGACAGTTTATTATTTTCAACCAAACCTATCGGCCTACGAGGTTAGAACACCTTGTTCCGCACCCTTTCACTACATTCAAACATGGCAGACTGTGTAACTAGATGATTCACATAAGTTAGTCACCACTAGTCGCCTGGAAGTCGCTCACGTGATGGTCTGAAACGATATCTGGTCAGGCACTCCACCAGAATTCCACAGCCCTGTCGAGCCAGATTTTGTACCCTTCTAAATTGCTGTCCTTCAGGCATACCGAGATGAATTCTCTGTGTACTACCATAAATCACTCTATCTCAGCTGTGGGCATCCACTTCGTGCCGCCCAACTTCACTTCGCAATGGCATATAAAAGCAGCTGGCTGTGTAGTGTTTGTGAAATATGGTACACTTATGCAATGCTTTTTGTTTTTTAGCTATCGGTGTCGTTGAACGGTCACCGAGAGCGAAAAACACATAAAGGCCCCTTTTTTCACGTCCTGTGGACACTACTGCAGGCCTTCATTGATGAGGTCAATCAAGGTACACGACTAGCAACCGGTTCGAAGGTCGTTCAAATTAAGTCGGTCCTATCGGTAGCAGCTGGTCAACTTCATCACGTGACCGTTTTGTTGTGGTTTCTTTGTTTACCGCTCGTCATTGTGGAACTCTGAAAGTTTAATCGAAATACTTTCGCATCTTCCTACCCCCCTCCCACCCATGTGGTGACCATTTTTCCCAAACGCAATCCTCTCACACTGTCACACACACACAGACCTAATGGACATCGTCTACTGACCTGGTTTTGCCGCAACCTTTCAACTTCCTGCACCCTTCTGTTGAGTTTGCAACACGTCTGCGCAGCTTGCTGTTGTCCATACGAAGCATACATCAGTCAGCAAACTAACTGTCCTTTCTCATGTTGCCTTTGGTTGCCTGAGCTCATTTCCCCAAACCACCTGTTCCAACCTGGGTCTTCAGGTTACCCTAGATCACCATCATCATCGACAGCATGACATCAGTGTTCAACACCGATGCTTCACTGCCGTACACGCACGCAGGCAAAGAAGAAATACCCACCCAACTGTGCACTGATGATGTCTCTTTGTTAGGTGACGAAACGTTTGCAAGTGAATTGCCAAGCTCGGCGAACAGATCAACAGCCACCTGATCAGCAACCAATAGACAGCAATGACCAGCACACCTGAGTTTGTTGGTAACGACTTTCATACTTAGCTCGTTTCCACGTGTGTGTGTGGTTGTGCGAAGGGGGCCCTTCGAGGAAGTCGGCCAACTGGCATACGGAGCACGTGACCAAGCCAGCTCAACCTATGGAGTATGATTAGTCCATCTATCGTAGGCGAGTTATTTCTTCCGAAACCCATCCGACGTACTTCAGTATTACTGATCCGGTGTTCCTACTAGACTGGGGCAGTGCTCCGACGACATCTATGGTCAAACACTGAGGTTTTTTTGACGTTATCAGTGCTCAGCGGCCAGTTTTCTGATCCGTATAACAATATGGAGCGCACCGCATCATTGAAAACTCGACCGTTAATGGATAATCTGATGTCGCGCCACAGTTGATGCTTCTCTGGCCTCCCCAATCCGTCTTTCGCGAGACTACCGGACTGATACATATGCCCAGGTAGACAAATTCGTCTACTACCTCAATCGGTTCATCCGCAAGCATGTGCTTAGGATTCAAGTCCACCCAGTCTTGCAGCGGCACTGCACACGAGCCGTAACTACGATCCCATCAAGACCATGTGAAATCCCATGTGATTTGATCCTCATTGTCTCATTTACTATCCAATTTAGTCCGATTGAGTCAGGAATATATGGATAACGGTGTAGCAGATTAGGTCTTACCAAGGAAGGAAATGGAAGATCAGCAACTATCGCAATACTTTTACTGAGTACTGTAAGGGAAAAAATTTAAACCCAACTTTAGCTCAGGACAGGTTCCACGCCCAAACTCGGCATTTACGGTGGCTATTATGAATCTGATGTTTTTCTGCAGCATGTGTGCTGATATGTGCTCTGGATATGCTGTGAAAGTCGGACTCACGTCGGTGTTCTCTCCTCAAGTTTAGTTGCAACGGTTCCGGTGGAACTTGTCAATTTTTCGTCTGTCGATATATTTCTGTGGATTAAACAACCTGCTGGCGTTCGCTATCACTCACACCCTAGAACATATCATGTATATTTAGGTAGTTTCGTTTGAATATTTGACGTTACATTAGTGTCTGCAGTTCACCTCACCTGCATCACTGTCGTCAACCCTGAACCGAGCAACTGGCCTCGAAAGCTATCTTCGCGCCTTTCTTAACTACTTACTAAAGAACGAGTAGTCACAAAATTATATTTCGACGTCTTGATGAAAATTACAGGTTGTGGTGTCACAACCGACGAAAAGGAAGTGCTAGCAGAATCAAGCTTGATCACGCTTGTCACGCTCTTGCCCTTACATGCGCGCCACGTGTAATTTGAGCACGGTACTTTTTAGACTACTTTTGTGCGGTCACTGGTCTGTTGTCCCAAAATGTTTCCGCAAACTATGTGTGATGGGACACATCATGAGTTGCTGGGATTATAAAGGTCAAATTTAAACACTCATTGTCATCCTCTCGACTTTAATTTCCCGCTATGGTGGTTTTGTGGTTTTCTTCCCCCATCTTGAATGCAGGTACTATGCCTGTTCCTCTTCTCATTGGCCGTTTTTGTTCTCCCATCATGGGAATGTCCTTGATATTAGTTTTCTTCATCCCACCGACCGACTTGTGCGTGGTTTGTTCCACTTTTGCTTGACCTCCAAACAGTCCCTTTATTTTTCCCATTCGACTCGTCATTGATGGCTCACCTGTGGATTTTTGTGGTCCATGCCCCTTGTCTATACTCCCTTTTTCACTTCCAAATAGATGAATTGAACCCATTCCCCTCAATAGTGTCGACACTCCACTAATACCACGGCCAAGCAGGCTTCCAATAGTTTCATGTCCCTTATCATTTTCCACCGACTCTAGCTCTTCGTCTCCGAGTGACGGGACAAACCGTTCATTTAGATGCGCGGCTGCACGTGTAAGTCGCTCATGTTCGTGCGTCAGAAATGGCAACAGGCGTTCTCGATTGATTGCCGCTCGTTTTCTACACGTCAGTAAGAGACGACTTTCATTGTCTAGAATTTCCTGCACAACTGTTTTTCTCTGTAACACCGTCAGACTTCGTCGGATCCAACGCTTCGCTGCCCATATGGTAAGCAGTAGAAACCAAAGTAGAAATAGGCACATAATTCCCAATGTGACAACAATGTTTCGTAGAATTCGAATGCTTGCCGGATTCTGCGCTATATGCCACAGGTGATCTTGAGGTGGCTCAACCCTCAACTCAAATTCGTTGATGAGGTACGTTCCGGACACGCGAATTGCCGGTGTGCTCACCCTAGAAGACGGTCCAGCTGCTGGAATAACCAGAAAGCACTGCCAAGTCCCCCCTTGAGTGCGGTTTAATTCTTGTAAGAGTTGTATGCGCCTTGTGGGTCTGGAAATCAATCCACGAAGCCGGACTCGTCCGTTAAGCTTCCACACTATTTGTGCTGCCTCGAGCCACACAGACGCAGTACTCAGTGCGTTTGCCACCCCCAAGTTCGAATGTAGGTAGAACGGGTCTGTTTCCTGTGATACATAGCGCACCCCTCTAACGGTCAGACTGTAGAAGATTGTCATCCACCTGTAGCGAGCGTAGTGGATCTCGCACGTATACAATCCTTGGTCACCTTCCCTTATGCTAGTAAATTCGAGGCCAAAATCGTGCAATCTGGGAACTGTCGATGGCAGCAGCGATTCCCATCGTAATTGTTCGTGGAGCAATTCATGTTCTTCCCCCGCAGCCATGCGTTTAGGCTTCTTTCGAATTTTATTTGCCTCCACTTCATCGTCTTCAGTCTCTAATGGGATACCATTTTTGTACCAGCGTACCTCCAATTCACTGCCCTTCATTCCTCTTTTCTCCGGTGCAAACCTCTCGGTAACAATTAGCTTTTTGGCCAGTTTGAAGGCAGGTGTCGCACAACTCATGCGGACGGACTGACCAACTTTCTCCCGCCTCACCTGTCTGAATGACTGTAAACCCTTACGATGGTCCATCTCGACTCGCAGTTGGATTTGTTTTACTATATCGTTTGGTTCGAACACTGGTCTGTCATCACAATTATGACGACATTCCATCGTTTGATTAGCCGAACCGCTACACGGCACTCCGTAGGGTGGTGGTTCCGGCGGTGGGTTGTTGCACAACCGATGTCGGACCCTTAGGCCCTCCAAACAGCGCTCTTCTGGTCGTTTGTCTCTAGTCTCCTTAGGGATGCACGAGCTCCATGAGCTCCAAGCCCCCCAATTCGGTAGAGTGGGACACTTAGCGCGCACCTCACACACAGTACACATCTCAGCCTTGGACATAAAGTCTTCTGGGTTCTGACATCGACTTGTATCTGGCGCTTCTCGGCCATAACCATCTAGACATTTACGCACGCGACATCGCAGTCCACGACCGCAGGTAACGGAACAAGTTATAGGTATGGCTGACCATGGGCCCCATTGGTACGCTCTATGATAAGCTGCTCCGTCGCCAGAATATGGCAGTTGAACTGAGACATATAGAACAAAGTGAAAGAGCTTCTGGACAGGTGGACGCATCAGTTACCGCGCAGCATACCTTTGCAACACGGGCCAGTGGTCCTTCTGTCCCTTCGATCGGTCACTAGGTTCCGTTTAAATAAATCAGCTGATTGGCCTGTCCACGTGATTTTGCCGACCAAGGCTAAAAGAACTGAAATGCTATACTGACTCATTAATATGGAATTGGGTTAGGACTGTTTACATCATTGCTTTGCACGGAAAAGACACTACGATTTATTTTCGAACATATGACGGTGAAGAGATTTGTTCTGACCAAAGCAACTTAAAAGGCTATGGCTGCGAGAATCGCACAGTGACCTCCACTATGTATACTAGCACAACTACCAGGGTGATTCACCTCGTCCATTCCCAACCGACTGTGAGGAGAACAATCACCTCACCAGTTTACTTGTAAACAGGCAAAGATCTCGATCGAGTGGCTTTACTTGGTCAACCAGAAAATACACAAAATTCATGTCGAAGTGCTCTTCCAGAATTGAAAAACGATGTTACAAGTGTCGTCTGGATCGACCATCTCGCTTTGCACACACACTTACTAGATATTCTGAGTTTTGCCGCTTTTGACTCTGTATTGTTGGAGGTTCCTTTTGTATGCTCACTTACATTCAGTAACCACAGCAATCTCAATCAATATATAGGTACTTGAAATTGTGAAGCGTTTTACCTGTCTTGGACGTTGTATAAACTCTGATTGTAGTGTGTTCGACGAGGTCACTGGACAAATTTCTAGGGCTCGGGTCGCGTATGCCAATTGGTGATACATATGGCGGCGAAACGGCATATCCCTGAATCTCAAAGGACGGGTTTATCAGGCTACAGTATGGGCCGTTTTGTTGTACGGCCGTGATACGTGATCTGTTTGAGCAGCGGAACTGACACGTCCTCAATCCTCGAACAACCGTATTCAACCCACAGCTCGTGTGGGTTGGTGTCGGCGAATCCGTAACGAGGCGATTAGAAAGTGAGTTCGGTTGTGCAACGAGGACTTTCATTGAAGAATGTGTCCAGCACCAGAAGCTGCGTTGGTTAGGCCATGTTTTACGCACACCGAGCCATCGGTTGCCGGAGAGAATTCTGTTTTCCATGTCCAATTCATAATAGCTGAAGCAGAGAGGTGGTCAACCCTTGTCAGAGGGGTGTGGGAAAGATTACGAAAATTCTGGGTGCTGTGGGTGCGACTAGCTTCCCAGGATGGAGTCCGCATAATCCTCACTGTCCCTGGTTGGATACGCTGCAAGATATGGCTGCTAATCGATGTCAACAGTGTGGTTGTTTTCAGTTTCTATCCAGGTTGCCTGAATGAGTGTCTGGGGGTGTAGGCATCTCGGAATGAATGTAATAGGCTAGCACCAAGTCCCTTCTCCATCCGCTTCTATTCTTTTCTTCTTAATAAGGCTTTCAATTAAATCATGGTCGTACGGCATTGAAGCATCAGCGTCGATGATAATGTTGATGATGATGATCACGTTTATCAAGCAGCTGGTTTCATCCGAAGGTGACCTTTCTTGTCAGCAAAAAACTATTCCGTGACTTGGCCTTAGGGGATCCTACGTCCGAAAACCCTTTTTTGTCCTTGGTCTTGCGTAAATTTCAGTTGCGCGGTAGTGACGTCTCTGAATACTTGTCCACATTCACAGTAGTTTAGAAAGATTGTTCATAGTTAAGTGCGTTTTTTTGGAAAGGCCTGTTTCAATCAAACATAATGATGATAAGTAGCCTCTACGGGTGAGCATCAAAATACACTCACCATTTCGTACTCTGTTTGCTCGGCTGGATCGAGGCCGGGATAGAAAATACTTGAAATATATATGGTGTAAAGAGAGTAATGCAAGAAGCTTCCTCCTTTGGACTGGAGGATAATTCTGCCAGGATAAAAGAATTGGCCAACTGAGTGATGTGCTTATGAATCTTAGTAGATCCAACAGTTGTAGATCATTCTCAGTAGCACAGGGGATGCTGACAAACGATGGACGTGCCGCTTTCCTGGGGCAATTTAATTTACTTGATTCAGGCTGTGAGTAATACTGGTGTAATGGTGAATACTACTGATGAAGCACGCGAGTAGCCTATGGTCTGGTGTCCGAGCTCCGCCCCCGCATCCAATGGAAGGTGATGATTATTAAGACAATTATGGAACTACTTCGCAGTGTTCGTTTACTTTTGGTTAATAGTCAATGAATGTCCAGGAAAGTTCAAGAGGACGCATGAGAATGTTTAGTTTGTAAAAACTCTGTGCATATGAGATGTTTACCTTCGTGTATAATGGTTTGTAACTACTTAGTTCGTGTTTGCCAATAAATAACTTCGCAGCGAAAGGGCTTTCCTCCTCTCACCGGTATCCTTCACAAACTACTCACGCATTCCCAAATTGATGTTGCATAACCTCACCAGAAAAGCTACTGAACTTATTCCAACAGTTTTCAGTGTTGTTTTTGCACAAGTAGCACTCCCCAAATTCGTTTTGGCAATTATACGAACGGGACTGGAACCAGAACTTCACTGGAATATGTATGATTCATGATTGCCCCTGTCTAGGCTTGGGGAACCTGACAATCTCAGCGCTCGTGCGTCCTTCGGATGGAATCGTGGGTAGGCACCGAAAGGTTGCTACAGCTCAACGATCATTTTGTCCTATTTTTAATTCTCATTCAATTTTGGAGTAAACCGAACCACTAAAACCGACTGTTCGTATTTCTATTTTTCAACTGCTCGTGCACAGTGACTTTTATTCTCCAAAATGTCGTCAAGTGTCATATTTTGCATTTGAAGCTTATGGAATCACAAGAACTGTTCCAAAGTTTGAGCGTTCACATAGTACGTTCCAATGAAGTGTCCCCTCTAAGAAGGGGTGCATCGTGATCCCTTGAAATCATTTGAAAAACCCTCAGTTCCTCTTGCCAGCTACCATTCTGAGCCCTGCCTTGCTTGCTCGATTGCGATGGCTGATTAGTTTTTTAGTTGCCTGTGTCGGCCTACCGTTGGTCGATCGCAGTGCTCCTGCCGTTCATCTGCACTGTTGACTCGGATGATCCTTGACTTGCATTCAACTTCAGTTGTGCGTGATGAATTACTCCGATGATCGATCGGTAGACTCAGAAGTCGGTCATTTGGTGATCGTTTTGTTTTCCCCGTGACATCCCAATTTTTACATCACCACGTACCTACACTGTCCGCTCTCTTGCAATGGCTTTCGTGGAGCGATCATTTTTTGGAGATCCTCCGGTTTTAGAAATCACTGGTGATGCGTTCTCGAATTACGGCATTTTGAATTTTAAACACAATGTTGGCTAATTTCGCGGGCAATGAGAGAATCTCCACTGAACCCATACAGCCTTGGAACATTAGTGTTCCTTGAAGCGACGAATGACTGTTTACTAATAGGTTCGAACTGCGACATACTGTTTGTATTCTCTTGATTTGGGGTGTTTACTTCCCACTTGTCTCACCTTATTTTCTCATGTTCTCTTCCAGACAGTTCCGATGTCTCGCTGACGATGCCTTGGCTCAGTTGACTAGTCTTAATCTGCAAGCCTATTGGCCTGGACTAAACGACTCAGGATTGCTCAGTCTTGGAAAGCGCCTGGGTCGCGTGAACTTAACTGCCAGGGCGGCTGCCGCCGCAACGACCGGTAATTCCGTGGCTCCATTCAATTTTCTGCGTCGTCTCGCACAAGAAGAAACCGAATCCAACCATGAGTTACACGGACGTGTTAAAAGGGGACGTCAACTAGCCGCCCGAATTCGCAGCTGGAGTACTAGCGCTACGACTGCCACTTCATCAGGTCGCATCATTCAAACCGATCACGCTAATTCCCAAAGTGAACTGAGTGGAGAATCATGTAACGCAGAGAGCCCGCTATGCGAGACATTTCTGGTGATCCCTGGCGAAGAACAAAAGCAAGAAAAATCAAATGTACTTCGTCCTTCAACCGCGAGTTTTTACGACGCCTACTGTGAGGCGTTTCCTCCATGCCGCCTAAGACGACTCGATATGTCTTGGTGTGGTAACTATTCTGCAGTGAGTACTTCGAATAATTTTTTTTATTTCTACGGACCTCCGATTATTGTACGTTGGCAGCACTTCGAAGCTTTGCCGTATGTCTTCTTCATGAGATCCTAACGATAAAATCCAGGTTAAACGACTCTAAAAAGACAGACGGTGAGAAATACAGTTGACGATTTTCTCTCAATCGTTTCAAACTTTTCAATACATGACATATTCTTGTAGCCGAGCTTGGATCGATGAACCACCTAAGGCTCCTGTACGCTGAGCGGTTCTCCTTGGATGACAGATTACGCCTCCTGTCGCTGTTAGAACTCATCCCCGACTTTCCGACTGCTCTCGTTTGCATTCGAGGGAACCTTCGAATATGGAGACCTCGTGATCTTAGTAGGTTTCCCGCAACCGAAAGAAAACCACAACTGCATGGAACATAGGTCTTTAACAGCGCGCGCATAGCTCTTCTGAAATTTCTTCCCATTCAAACTGTGGACATCAACAGACCACTTATAAAACTGTATAAATTCTTGTGAACCAAACTTCCTCACCTGTTTGCTTATGTTCAGCCACCAGCGTCTTCCACAGCGTCTTCCCCCTCTTTACTGACTGCTGTTTTTCCTCCCACTTAATTCCAGATTAGTCCGGTTGCCTTCGGTGATTTTCTGGGTGATGCCTGTCGTCAGCTGACAACATTAAGATTGGCCAGTTGCAAATTTCTCAACGACGATTGTCTACTTTACATTGTGAACACATGTCCGCTACTTAGAGGTAAGAATTATCAGTCATGTCACCATAACTGCTCTCTGTGAGGCTTCCAAAGTTTGAACATCACTCAAAAGATACATGTAGTGGTAAATTCTCGTTAGGCATACCTGGCTCAGCTACCGTTTAAAAAAGTTGTGGAGTCGTAGATATCTAGAACAGCCGACGTGTCTTACCGACCTATCGTAGTTCGTCTTTGGACTCAAAGGGTCACATAGCTATTCTATTTCCTAATTATTGCGCTGTCCCAATTTTCCCGTGATTCAAGCTTGTGAACGTACTAGGTGCGGTTTAAAGAATAAATAATAAATCGTTCAGCTGTAACACCCCTGCCTAGCTGCCATGCCACCCGACGGAAGCACGACAGCTGGGATACTGCCAGGTTGCCCAAGCCTAGACAGGAGAAGTCGAGATGCCGAGGTCGGGTTCGAACCACGGACCTTCCGGTCAGCAAATTCGCGCTCTTACTACTGAGTCACCTCGCCCCCCGGATGTGATTTGGAGTGGAGTCTACCGTAAAGAGTGTAGCTCCCTGCACCCAGTTGTAGTTAACCTAGTAAGCAAAATTCCGGAAACCATCCCGAAAAAACAGAAACACAGTCCATAGTCAGACAATGTGGGGCACTGATTATTCGGAACCACAAAGTCTGGGAACTTTCAGGAAGGTCAGATTCCTAAAAATAATCCCAGAATGCCCGAAACCTACTGTGACCCTCAAACCCCACCAAAGTCCCAGTAGGGAAGCCATCAGGCATCTGGGCCAGAAAGGCCAGCTGCCGATTGGACGTTCAAGCAGCCAATCAGTTCAGCAACTGCCCACGATGATGAGTTTCCAAGCGTGCCACAGTAGCACGGCCGATGATGATGATGATGGGTGTTCAGGCATTTCATTGAAGCACGGTCGACGATCATTGGTGTTCACCCAACGCCTATCAGACAGCCTGGATCAAGGTCAAATGTGTGCTTTAAGTACCGCAAGGCCCCTTGTAACTTTTGCACTCGCTTGTTTGCAATAAAGCTGCTGTGTTCCTTGTTGGCGAGTCTTTTTTCGACACTAAAGCATTGGAGCGGGGACAGCAGTTAGTTACAGCATGAGCGTTTCAACTGCCGCGACACATACTCTTGACAATCGCTCAGACCAAGAATGTGAAAGATAAGGTCTACACATCTGGTGTATCACACAAGATTTCCTCCAAACACACATCCGAAGGGTTTGTACGCGGATGGATGATTATGTGAAGTGATCGGGTTTCATCTCACTTATCACCCCTTTCTTGTAATTAGGTACGTCAATTTCTTGGAACTATATTCCATCACGTCATGGTTTGTTTTCCAGCGGCTGTGATTTATTTGCCGGCCGCATTTCCTTCCATTTCATCTTCCAGAGGAACTGTGGTGATGACTTTTGTCGCGAGATATACCCAACACTTTTAAAAATCCATATAGCTCTTTAAAATGGGCACGTTGTACGAAAACCCTTCACGAAATCTATCTGTCGGCTGTTATTCACTGAATGAACTCGTTAGCCTTTCCTCGAGAATCTGACTAGTTCGCTTTTTGAGGGTCTTTAGCACTGCAGCGCTCTTTACTGCAATGTTTTTAGAAACTCGATTAGCCAAACAGGTTCCTCCGAACTTTCGCTGGAATGTGATAACACTGGATCAATGCCTTTGTCTCTGTTCCCCCGTATAGAATTGGATCTGTCCTCATGCACGGGTATCACTTCGCACGGGTTCTTGGCTTTGAGTCGGCTTATTCGGCTCAACTGGCTATCTCTGTATCGAACCCAGATCGCTGATGACGGTCTGTTAAGTTTAGCTGAGTTATGCCAACACCTGTGTCACATCAATTTGGGATCGTGCACTAACGTTCAGGATATGAATCAAGTATTGGATAACCTGACTCGAAACAATACGTAAGTCTTTTGTTTGTTTTTTCGTCTTTGAGGGGCTATTAGCCCATGAATCTTCGTGAACTGTCTTCATGGATGGTCGGTCGAGGAAACAGGGTCGCTGACATGGTGGACGACCCGGGTTACCAAGATTTTCCCCTTACTCACCCGGAATGTCCGCGCCTGGTAACCGAATCGCTAATCTGCGGTAGCTGTTCTCTAGGTTTTCAGATACCTTTTCTACTGTTCTACTGCCAACACGTTTCTCCTCCGATTGTCATTTCTTTTACCTGGTCATCTTGCACATCAAAGTTATTTTGACCGATCCGGATAAATTCCCACCAATTTCAATTGCTGGAAGTTTCGCTTCCACGCTGATGTCAACCAGAGCCTTCAATACTGCAGGTCGAATAAACCGCCACTTATATATATGTTTACCACTGCACTTGAAGCAACTAACTAAAATGACCTCTCCCCGGTGGTCATACCTTAGCTTTAAATTCGCCTTAGATGGTATCCAATGGATTCAAGTCCACCGTGTCCATAAGAGCGCGCTTCCAAATCATGGATATGGCAATGATCCGCTAAACAGTGGCCTTAAAAGCACTGGTTCTCACAGGTTTAAACTGATATTAGTGTTCTCAACGGGTACAGTGTCTCTGGTCGGGTTCGGTGGGGGTCACGGGGTCATAAAGTCCATTGAACCCGGCAGTAATCAACCATCAAGACCTCGGATGTAGTGTGAATGAAATTAACCCGCTTTCGCATACGTGTCCACAGAGCGTATCGGTACGGGCTCGACCTGAGTCTGTCCATAGTACAACAACGGTGATTCACGCAACACCTACCGGACTAGATACGCTAACCACTGAACCCGATCTTGAGCACCGTGGTGGTGAATGGATCGATTAGTTTGAGATGGCATGGTGATACTGTGAACGGGGACCCGAAGAAGCACCAAAAATTTGCCATTGTGCTATTCGGGGCCGTAAAAAGGTGACGAATTCACCGTGAGTCACCGAATATTCTGCTTATGCTGCCCGGTTCTGGTGACGATTTAGCGGAACGATTTGGGAATCGAACAAACGCTGTGCGTAGTGACTATGCATCCAGAGACTTACGAATATATGTATGCTGTGAGTGCCAGTTGACCATTCAGATCGAATAAAGCTGTTCAACAGCAGTCTTTGCTTCGTATCTCATCCCGATTTTCTGAGGAGGAACTTTAATTTTCTGGTATGCGGCGTGTCTCCTTATCATTGGTCAAACTAAGGCTGCAGAAGTTAGTCAGTCTGGGACAGGAGTAGATACTTTCGCTTTCTAGAGCGCGTCTGACGCACTTCTCTTACCACGCTATTGATCTCTCGCATATTTTTCCCGTTCGTTTGTATTCCTAGTGGCCTCATCTCCATCAATCTTTGGCGCTGCGTGACTGTTTCTGCGGTGGGTGTCAGTTACCTGGCACGTTCTTGCCCATTGTTGGAGGAACTGGACTTGGGTTGGTGTCGAAACATTGCGCTGACACAAGAGAGCAATTGTATCGTACATCTGGTCCAGCACTGTTGTCGGATTCGAAAACTGCATCTAACCGGGACAAGGTTTGTCTTACCTTCTTTATCATAATTGAGTGGAGATGCTGTCGCTCACGTGCACGTTGTGCTGGAGGCAGTTCAATGTTGTAACGCTTATAAACCTCGTAGCTACTTGCGCCTAGTGTGTAGTTAAAATCGGACAGTCTCTGAAAAGGCCCAGTTGAGTGAAACGGAGTCCAGTTGATAACCCAGTTCTCTCGTCTAGTTGTAGCACCCTCTCTTTCCCCAGCTGCTTTGCCACCCGAAGGGTCTTGAATCCGTTGCAGATGGCCTGTCGAAGTAGATGGTCCAAAATGTTCCACCCAACGATTCGAACATTTCACGTTTCTGTCAATAAAAGAGTAATTTTCGTTGTTGATCATTTCGCCCATCGATATCTTTTAGGGGCATGTTGTATGGAAAAGTTGGAACGGTTTCCGCACATTTCCACAGCTTCTTAGTACTTCGATTTCTTAAGCTTTCTAGAGCCACCATACTTCTTGATCAGCTCCAGACAGGCTCTGTTTTCTCATCTGCTTACGTCAATTCCGTTTCTGTTTTCCATCATTCTAGTGGTGTTCTCAACTACCAGTTTTTATCAGCTCGACTTTTGTCCACTCATCCAACGTACTTCGTTACCAACCTCCTTGTTTTTCCATCTCCCATTGTGTAGCCTGTTGAATTCCGAAGAACTGACCTTCGTTAGCCAGCGTCTCTGTTCCACCTTAGAACAACTGGATATTCATGGATCTGCCACTGTGAACAGCACAGCCGTTGCCATGGTGTTGAGCTGTTGCACACGTCTTCGTTTGTTGGACATTTCGTTCTGTGCCGAACTTCCTTTGCACAGTGTGACCCGTCTGCGCCGCTTGTTCCCGCTATGCACAATCATCACCTCAATACCAGACATGTATGTGGACGTTTTGGGGGCGAGACCCGTTTCGGCAGACGGACACGTTTTCATCGAGGAAATGGTAGATGATGTTGAACGTCACCTACTTGACCAATTTTTAGATGCCCCTTTTATACCAAATGCTCTCGTCGGCCGCCCCAATATGTTAGCCTTACCTGCGCCTATCCCACTACCTGCGCTCACCGGCCCAACATCGGACTGATTAGTTTCTTTCATACCATCTATTTTAATTTACTCTCCCACTGCCATTTGATTTATGTACATTTATTTATTCGTTTATTTGGCCATTCTATTCTGTGTACATATATGGTGAGATGTATTTAGACCACTTTTGGGTTTCCGACCGCTTCGCTGCCTACCTTCACCGTTCTTTCATCGAACGAGATGTTATTTACCGGAACGATTTTGGATGACTTATATTTTTCCAGGCCTTTTGGTCTCCTTCATCCGAAAGAAGCACCATAAATTTTGTTTGATCATGTCTTTCGTTCCTTTGTAGTAATCTAACTTTTACAAACGGAGTGAACAATAAGGCTATAGCGCTGACGATAATTCTTTGTCTGGGCGCACGCTATTTCGCGTTGTCGTAACATTTGATTACCGATAGTGACTGATGAGAACTTGGAAGATTCTTGACATACAAAGAAAGAAAACTGTGGATTAAGTGATTGACATGAATAACTGGATGGAACTGGACGACTGACTGATAAACGTCATCATGTCAGTGAGATTTTGCATCCTCTCTGGTACCATCACATATTTGCAAATGGGCGAACCAAAAACAGTCAACACATGTTAAGCTTTCGAGGAGTTTTCAGCAACCTTATGAGTAGTTTCGTTCATGAAAATTGAGACTTTGTTGTTTCTCCTCCAGGTTACTTCCCTACGTTCTTCCTATTAGAACGTTAAAAGGAATTAGGTCATCGGGTACGTGAGTAGCGTGACCTTATTTCGATCGCAAAGCTTTATACCGCAAGTTACCTAGTCTATGGCTTCCTTATAGAGCGGCCACCTCTATAAAGATCGGGTCATATGTCGTGATCGCCTCTCGGTTCTGTTAGATTTGTCCTTTTTTAGGTAGACATTTTGCTCCGACAAGAGAATGAGGGAATAAACCAATTTTTTATTGAGATATTTCACGAAGAAATGCTGGATTACAACTCACTTTGCTCCGTTCATCTGTCTGGATTTCAGCTTAGTTTATCGGGTATAAAACATGTACGAAGGGTACGTTGGTTCCAGCCGCTACAGTTTCGGTCACCAGAAAACGGAAGAGTAGAGGAGATGTAGTCAAGCCTTAGTGGCGATGGCACACTCAGCTAATTCGTATTGAACCAGTCTAGTTATTTGAAAGAAGCTGGTCGACTACGCATTGGAGGCGATTGCTTTGGTGAATCAGCTCCACTGATTGCGTGATTGAAACATGTCTACCAGCGTCACTAACCCCTGACGAGTTGGATTTCGGGGTCCCGAACCAGGAAGCCGGTAGTTGTCGACCCAACTGAGCTTACTGGTTACATCCTTAACACTTCGCCATCAGACCGTAGACTGTCCACCTCGGTCGCTTCCACTTAGAACAGAGTTGGGCAGTGAGATGGGTGGTCCTCTGGCGTGCAATATAACCTGCTGGAATATTGGTAGCTCGGGTGCGTTCATTGTTGGTCGATCAGGTGGTCGTTTTTCTGCTTGCAAGCTAATTTCCAAGCTTGGCGAACAAATCAACCACCAAGGGTAGCCTATGAAGGGTCAGTAGCTCATTCATCTTGAGAGAGTTGCTTTTCCCTGAAACCATCTGGCATACCTCAGCACTGGTAGTCCGATGTTTCCACCAGACCCGCCAAATGCTTCAAAGACAATGGTCAAACATATTGCTCATACGTGCCACGTTCCTAAACCATAAAGCGGTATGGATTTCAACACCACAGCGTATACCCTGTCCTTTGCAAGTCAACTGATATTTGGGATTGTCGAAACTACGCGTCACTCAAAGTTCCGTATCGGGTGCCTCAACAGACCGCCTCTGAAACAATACCAGAAGTTATTGAACCTGGATCGACACTCTCAAGCCCGATATAGCATACGTACGACACTGACGGGAATATTAAATCCGTGTCTGAAGAAAACAATGCCAACGATTGTTGCTCTTGGGCAACTGTGAGTCGAGACGGTCGAGAAACCAGCTCACTCAGACGCCGGAAACAGTAGAGTAGGTCAGTGGGAAAACTTACAGTGAAGTGGAAACAACATAGTTGCACGTTACTGCAGTGGGTGAATTCCTGAGCGGCAAATTCCGGTCACTGACATCCTAGTTTCTGTGTATCGTTTGAAGCAACCAGTCAGGCTGTTCACAATGAAGCTGTATAGTTTAGTCACAAGCAGGACACTGCGAACTTCTTTATGGTAACTTGTCGACAGTTTCCACAATTTTGCCGCTCACTATACAGCATGGTTTTCAAAGCACAAATCGACAAAAAAGCGCGGTCACATTTGACTAGTTAACCAGAGTAGGTTTTTTTCATATCAATCTACCACAGATACGTGTTAGTTTTGGCGACAGTAGTACAAACCAAAGTGAAATGTCACGAAATTTCCGGTGCGTCCACTTCAGTGAATCTAACTTGACATCGTGATATTTCGTCCATTCATTTGCTTAATCCGTTCGACACTGATTTATTAGCATGTGTGTGTGTGAAGGTGCACAGGTCATCATGCCTGTTCTGTTGTGATTTCCGTGTGATCGCACCGCCACTCAGAATCACGAGATTGAACTTGGAATGGATGACCGCATCCCATACTACCAAACCAAGTTTCTACCCGCCGTTGTCTGGTCTGCAGAAATTAACACTGCATTGTGCCGGGCACTGACAGGCTTGCACACGTTTTAACGCCACGAACGTGGACCACTGAGGTTTGTTGTGTGACGTTGTTCACTGTTGTGTAAATAGTACCTCTAGACTTCCGAACCTAGTTCTTCCTTTTGATATTCGGGATCGTCAGAGCTACGCACGACTAAAGTTCCGTATCGGGAACTTCAACACACTTTATAGTTTTCGGAATTCGTTCATTCAAGAAATGGTTTTGGTGAAAGTAACCACATGACTGTTTCAGAGTCAAGGGGGCTACTGAAGCTTGAATTCGTCCTCTACGATCCCGTGAGCCATATTTGTGTTGCTCCCAAGTTGATGAAATTGGATTACGGGATACTATACCACACTGAGCCCCCCGCCAGATGAATCTACACAACTCAATTTGTTTTCTTCTCGGAAGCTTTGGCCACAGTTACAAATTTTCTCCGTGAGCTTTGATTGATAGGAATAACAGAAACGAATAGATATGGTATACCGAAGCCAACATGTGGTATAAATAAGTTGTCTGCAGTTAGTGAGGCCAGTGTTAGGCAGGGCCATAGTGTTCCCTAATTCCAACTATTCATCAGATTGCTTGAAAATCCGCCTGGTCAGTTTAAGCGGAATTTGGCGTTGTCTTTTGCATTATTCACCCATCTTACCGTGAGGCCGATTTGGTCTCTCCAAGACCCACCCAAAGACTTCGAGGCTGATTTATGCAGGGACATTTCCTAATGGAAATTACATGCGGTAAATGAAGCCAATCTACGCTGAAATTCCGAGAAAAACGTACGGCTGTTTCGTCCTTATTGAAAATCATCAGCAGTACGCATCTCACGAAACTAGTGGGGCTTCGAACACGCGACCTTCCAGCCATCAGTTGAACACAACCATTTGGCCACAAGGGGCCGAACAGTTATGCGAGTAGTTAACACTTAGATAGAATGTAACACCACTCATCCCTCAATCTCAGAATCCATATCAAGTCACACGTGCTGACTGGTTGGGTTCAAACTAGGAGCAGGGAAGTCAGGGGTTGGAGACCCCTCAAAGTTTCGTGAGATGCGCGCTGCTGCTGATCTCCCGCGGGGACGAAACAGCTGTACAGTGCTTCTCAGCACAGATTGCCTTCACTTACACGACGAAAGCTCCTTTAAAATTCCCAACTCTCCTCACACTACGGGTACGTAAATTTCCTGGTGTCTTCACACTACTTGATACCAGATATTCCTCGGTCTCATTAGTAAACAAATTTTTCCTTTCACTCTCATGAGGTTTCGAAAGCTGTCGGCTACTGAGCCCCTCTTTTTGCCTCGTTTTTAACACCACTCCTTCAAACAGTGTGACTGATTTTGGATTAACTTCTAGTCTATGAACCAAGAATAATCGTACGAATAATCCTCTTTAACTATCGGTTTTTCAGATATGTAATAATAATAATAATAATAATAGCAATAATAAATAACCATAAATAACCTAGCTGCCATGTTACCGGAAAGAAGCACGAGGGCTGAGATACTGTCAGGCTGCCCAAACTTAGATAATTATAGTCAACATTTTGAGTTCGGATTCGAACCTCGTAACCTTGGGTCTGTAAGTTCACGCCTTAACCACCGAGTAATCTCGTGCTCACCTGACATATGACGGTTCACACGTTTATCCACTTGTTGTGCATATCTGTTTTGAACATCATTGTATCGTGCTTCCTGTCACAGCATGGCTCGCCATGCTCAACTGGTCTTCGGAAACCGCTTGTTCCCAATGGATGGCCGCGCCCTCCTGGGTCTTGGTTTTAAGTTTCGACACAAATTACGATTAACAACTCGGCTGCTTTACCGGACATTATGGCGGCTTAAATAAACGCGACGGAGCGTCAGCTAGGGAGGAGAAAAGTGCGGCCGGTCGCACCGAGTCCGAGAATCAGATATGAGCTACCGTCGTCGTCCCCGCTTCAAGCTTATTCGGATACCGCCACTGTCCCAATATACCGGGGATTTTAGGTAGGTTAGACGGACACACAGGCAGCAGCTAGCTCTACTTGCGACGAATTTTACGTACTACTGTGCACAAATTCAATAGTACTGACTGGCGCGTATGATGCCCACGAGAGTGGCTAATGCGAATAAGTCGACGTCTGGTATTCACCTCCTGGAAGAACCGATTCCCGAACTCCAAAGTCCTGGTATTCAAAGAGCTGCTCGTGAATGCCTAGTTGATCCAAAATATGCAGGAAATATCGTTCTCGTCTTCGAAAAGAAGGCACAGGTGTTTTTGGCTGAACTTACTAAAGTCATCCCGTCCTTTGACATGCACCCACAAAGTGTAAGGTCATGCACCTGGAGATGCAGTCAGCGAACGCGCCAATTACAACCAAAGGAGAGACACTCGAAATTGCGGAGCGTTCTACGTAACTTAGAAGTTGTATTAGTTCCGATGGTAGTCTGATAGATGAAGTCAATGCACGAATCTGCAAGGCTCAGGTCGCGTTTGCTAATTTGAGACATCTATGGCGTTAAAGCAGTATATCCCTGAACCTGAGCTGCCGTAACAGGGCACTCATGGCGTCATAAAAGTATTCTTTGATGGTGTCACAGCTGCAGTCAATTGGGGCATAAGCAGACACGATAGACAGCGATCAATTGCTCGCTTGAGATTCCTTCACGGATGTTGCCAGATGAACTGCACAGATGCGACTACCAACGGGTATTCAGCCACACAAGGATTCTTCTGTCCGTTGATTTATATCCACGCCGACCGCAGCGACTTCTGGATTGCCAGAGCTGCGCAAACCAAGGTGATTGGGGAATGACTGGACGGTTGGACCAACAACTGAATTGTTTCTGATACGCCTTTCTTAAAGCGGCTCCAGCACGTAAGCCTGAGAAAAAATCACTTCTAACAACTAGGTTGGAACCGGTCAGCGTACTCCGTTAAGTGCCACTGGTGATGGGGTCAGCAAAAGTCAAATGTGCTTGTCACGAGAGAACACATCTTGACAGATTCAACGTGTAGAACAACGCAGATCGAGCGGAGGTCAGTCTTTAGATATATCACTCTTTGGCATGTGTGAACTGGACCGCATTTCTAGCGGTTTTATCTGCCTTATATGGATAGATTGGAGCCAGAAGGTGAGATATCGAAAACTGTATGTTCGCTCAAACTGTTTTGTCCCAAATGAGACCATGGGGGATTGCTAAACTACTAATTCATCAGCAAGCTTTGTCATCGTACAACATCTGATAATGATCCCAAGCTCAATTTCAAACTACCGGGTGGCTAGTCAACTACCCTTCAACCCAACGGTCACATGATCTCGTTTAAGGAGCATATAATCAAGCGGTGAAAGAAAAGTGAAGAATAATAAGAAAGTGTGAGAGCAGAATGGAAAAATGCACACCTGAAAAAAAAACAATGAACCTACTAATGTATGCGGCTAAATTGTCGGACAAACATATATATAAGTGTTCGTTCAAGCTGGATCAAAATGTAACCGAGCAAAAAATCTGATGAGTTGGAACGAATTTTGTAGAATATAAGAGGAAATGACGAATGGATGTATGATTGTGCACGAAATTCGTAGTCACATGTAGCAGGCAAACAGTGAGCATCGAATAGATTGGAATTAAGCGCCACATTGGATTATTTGATCGCGGGCGACAAAGGAAATCGCCGGCTCGTCTTCTAATGATACGGTTGCATCCTCAAGAACTGTGGCGACTTCCCGACATCTCCTGGGAGCTGCAGTAGAGGAGTTGAGATGATGGGTATAGATAATGGCTACTAAGGTCAGCTGGAGGTTGTTGTGGACAGGTTATACAAAATACGTCTTTGACCCGATTTTGTCCGATTAATTTACCCACAAGAGGGATCTGTTCATTGCATTTACACGAGGCAAGGGAATAAGCACATTCGCCAAACAAGAACTAGCACAAAGAACAACCAGTTATTTCCCAAAATAAGGCCTTAGAGATACAGATAACCCAGATGAAGAATTCAAGAATCAGCTGCAACCCATACGGTCAGTTTTAGTCACTAATCTAGGTAGCTAAGTATCACAAACACGGACTCTGTAGCACTAGGTTGTAATAAGGATACAAACAGCAAAAGTGAAAACCGCTGTCGTATATTGGCAGAGTAACTGCATCAGAAGAACAAGGTTGTTTGGCTGGAGACATTGCAAGAAATGGCGACTAATTGATGTCAGTGGCGTTCGTGCTTCTTTCCAGATTGTCTGATTGAGTGCTCGGGGGTGTAGGCACGTTGCCACAGGCTAACATTAGGTCCCTCTCCCAATCACTCTTTTATCTTCTCACCTAAAGGCGTTAGGTATAAGTAAATCAACTTTGTGGTTGTGCGACAGTGAAGCATCCGTGTCTACACTGATGTCGCTGACTCTGATGATGCTCGGTCCCTTCAAGGAGGTCGATGAATGGTCTAGACCGCCTGGCCACTCAAAAGCTTGCCAGAACTAGTGAACATTTGGTTAAAACATATTACATGTTCTCAGTTGAGTGAATTTTACAGTATCAACCACACTCTGTGCTTAGAAGTCAACGTTTTACGAACGTCGGTAAGACAATGGGTGGAGTCATTTATGTCTTTCTATATTTTGTTGTTCGTTAATTAATCTGCCAATTTTACCTAAAAGCAGCACATCGTTTAGTGCTTGTATCAGAAACTTCATATTGGGTGTCTGCAAGCCAGCCAATTGTTTGCTGTGGGCGACAGACGAAACGAGTGTTGAGTACTGACGAATCGCAAAACAGTATGTAATTATTGGCGGCCCGAGACAGCTAAGTAGTTAAGGCGCAAACTTACTAACCGGAAGGTCTGTGGTTCGAACACAACTGCTACACCTCAACTGATCCCGCCTAGGCTTGGGCAACCTGGCAATATGTCAGACCTCGGGCCTCCATCGTTCTTCACTCAGCAATAAACACGTTGCTCATCCATAGGCCGCTGTGCTCATTGGAAACGAACAAGAGGCGAAAATAGGATGAGCCACTGTTCCGTGATTCACATGTTCAATCCTTCTTTTTCTATTAGAACGGGGTTTCTTTTCTTTACGCTATATATCGTAAAGGGGTTGGAAAATGTGTTCGAGAAACTTAGACTATGCTAGTTTTCTACTGATTCGTATCCGAAAGCAGAAGGTGCGAGTTGATCGATTCAACATATCTGAGTCATATAGGAGGAAGAATAAAGTTCACCCGAAAAGTGTCACTTTCATCTGAGAAGTCGTCACTCGAGGAATCAGTCAACTCGTGTAACCACGTGACGTGGGTCCCATGATAGAAGGATGAGTGGCGCTCTACCCTGTCTAAGTGTGAGTTAATCACACTACTGACCAGGCACTGGTAATCGAACGGTGAAGTGTCTAAACTACCAGCCGTGAGGTCGCGTGATCGAAACTCCCGACCGGAGTTTCTTGAGATGTGCACTGCTAATGATTTTCAATAAAGATGATACAGCTGCACACAGCTTCTCGGCTTTTCAGCTTCACTTACAGGACGAAGTCACCACTGAAAATTCCTTACAACAATTTGCTCTTTCCCCAATAGGATTTGGTATCACTTCCAGTGTGGATCGATAGTTGTCCAGGTGCGTCTTGCGAGACATGAGCGGCTTATAGTTGCTGACGGACTGTTGTAGGCACACAGTCCAATTGAAAGCAAGTAGGGTCTTGATCATTGTATCTTCTAAAAACTTTCTCGTGCACAATTCATGTGCACGAGAATCATACTACGTGAGCTACCAAGCGTCCCATGAATAGGAGAATAAGCCCAAAACAGTCCCGGGGAACGTCCCTTCGACCATAGTCTTCCCTGGAATAGCGTCTGAGCTGTGTTGGTTATACAAAATGCAATTTTAGATACGTTCCTAATACCTGTGTCAATTCAATCAACTAAACAGGGAGTACAATCTTTCATTTATAGTTTCCAAGAGTATTCTGCCTATGAAGAGGTCAAACCACTACAAGGTTGGTTGCCTCCATATCACCTTGGCTATCTAACACACAACGCAGGGTCAAATCACGTGACCGTCTTGTCTCTTAGGCGTTACTTCTTCGCTAAAATATCGAAATTTCATCAATTTTCGAAGCTGATTTGTCCGTCGTTCCGCTTGTAAAAGGGTGCACCCCGGTGACACGTTAAGACCAACGCTGCAGTGGTAACGCGATAATTGGTGATAGGGCAGTAAACTAATAAGGGTTTGCTGTTATTGTAAAAGGACTGAAGTAGACATGTCCTGCACTGTCATCGGTTATTGACCGTGTTGTTGACAACAAAATTATGGTCAGAAAAAATCCTTCCGAAGAGGCCAACACAACGCAGACCCTCATGTCCTCCGACATTCAACAGCTACAAGCAAACAATGAAGCAAGCCATTCCCAACGGACACTTTGTTGGGAGGCCGCCTGATTTTCGCTTATGCCTAGTTCGCCCATGAGGAAACAGATCCGTGCTGAATCGGAATAGTGCTTGTAGAGATCTCTTCGGTGTCTCTAAGGTTACATTTCACTGCATCAGCATTGGAAATACGCGCAACAGATCAGTAATTTGTGGCATCCTAGCACCAAGTATTTTTTCGTATCCACAGAATTGAAAACGGTTGCAAAGTCAACGCGCAATGGCACGGGAAAAAAAGCATATCCGTTGACATTCAATAATTCGGTTAGAAAATATCACCAGTGTTCCGATACTCTGGAACAATCTAAACAAAACAACACTTTTTGACGCCACCAGTCAGAACATGGCCACCATGCTGCGAGAATTGATAATTACTTCTGTATGCAAATCGAGCGCGCTGGACCCGATCGACTAGTGTGGCGAACCAAATCGTTCAGGTTGCAAGGTAAAGCACGGTGTAGACGGAGGTTAGCGCGAGTTAGTAGGAAATTCGGTTCGATCGATCCTCTTCAGTGGAAACCACTTAAAACTAACAGAAGACAACTCCTCATCATAGAAAGAAAGATCGCAGTAGATGAAAACACATTCGAAGGAAAGTGTTATGGTTTGGCTTAAAAGTATACCACTCAAAGTTGACTATTGCAATGCGTACTATTCCCCCTGTGCCTTCAAAGTTAGGAACATCAAGAACTGGAGCAACCTGCCCTGTTTTTGGGAATTTTACGCGACTTATGTTCAGCGGCTCTGCCCTTGTAGAAAATTGCAGACTCCAGTCTGTGAGTTGAATCCCCAAGATCCAAAACTGTGAGACATTTAGGTTTGGGGGCAACACATACACAGTAACGGCGCAAACTCATAATACAAGTTGCTTGATCCCGATTGGCTGTTGATCACGTGGCAGTCGATATGTTCGCCGAGCTTTCAGTTGCTTTGCAAAACGTTTCGTGGTCATGTGAGGGGACACTGTCAGTGCGTGTTAATGACAATAACAGCCGTTCAGTCGTAAGACCCTTTTGGAGCCTAACTGCCATGCCACCCGAAGGAAGCACGAGGGATGAGGTACTGCCAGGTAGTCCAAGCCTAGACAGGATTAGTCGAGATGCCGAGGTTGGGTTCCAACCACGGACCTTCCAGTTTTTAACTTCGGGCCATAACCACTGAACGACCTAGAGCTCAAAAGACTTATTGATAGTTTGGTCTAACACTTCTGTTTAGTGTCTTTTTAGTGGTACACGGATGAGCAGATCAACAGCCAAGAAACCCAGTCGAGCTACCAACAGTAAGAGAGAGTTTGATCCGTCTTCTGTCCCCCTGTTGACCTCACTCATCATTCACAGGAATCAGCCTTATCAAGTTAGAGTAAGAAAAGGTGAGGAGGATGTCTAACATCCGGAGTGAGTGACTGTGAGGGATGATCACAAGCTCGATATTGCCGGTCTGTGAACACCATGTTCTGATAGACGGTATATCACATCCAATCGTGCGCCAGGGGCGCGATTCATGTACTCTAGGGCACTTTGTCACATTGCCCACCGAGGTGACCAGTGTGTGCTAATAACTGTGATCGAAAAAAACGAGAATTTACCGGTTGGTGATACCACATAGTGATACATCTTAAGGTTAGCAAAGAAGATTTCACCACCAGTTACGTTCAACAGGATGCATACACAAATTAAGTGAACTGGGTGTGATGCATTCCCATCTGTCATAAACAAAACAGGAGCGTGCAGAGGGACACCAATGCTTCTTATCACTCACCGATAGGTGCGACATGACGTGGGCGCCGACGAGACGTACGTGATTTCTCCGTTGCTGAAATCCATGAAAATAAAAAAGAAGTCGAAAAACGCCAAAACACTGGCGATGGAGATGCACGAAGCACGAAATAGCGGTACAATGTAAGATGATTTCTTTTTGCAATCAGCTAAGTAAACGCCCAGTGATGTTTACCGGAAAACTGACGCTAAGCTATGTAGCTGCAACAGCCTAGACATCAGCAGCCGATATCCTGGGGTTGAGTTCGAATCACGGATCATCCAGTTTTTAACTTCGCGCCTTAACCACTGAGCCATCTCGAGCTCATTCCCATTCGGAGCTGGCTACATAACATGGGTTGATGATACACACACACCAGGTTGCACCAGTAGGCTTCAGTCACGGCAGCTTTACTGAAACTGTAAAACTCCTAACACCTGACAATTTATTACCTCCGTGTAGAAGGTATGCAATGCGGTTACCAGTAATCAGCCCCTATCCCAATCACAGAGCCAGTTCGGTGTCTGCTCGACGAAGGTTTGTTTAACAGCCACCGGATCATGGGCTGACACAACTCAAACATACAAATATTGGAGACTACAAAAGCGTTCATCCATCACACGGGAGCGAAAATCCAAGGAAAGCTTGCTAGTGGATAAAACCTTTGGGACCGTCACAAGGTTCTGGAGGAAACTGTAATAGTCTAACGTATGCCGCGAGCGTAAACTTCCCCTAGGACGAATGGTCCGGAGGGAGAAAGTCGTGGTTGAATGATCTCTGTCTTTCAAATTATATCCAATTTTGTTGTGCATACCGTCATGTGCAACATGTTTCAAGTCGTCTTAAACGTAAAGGTGTACAAGGTGTGCAGAGTCGGACGAACCCCTCAGTTATGTTACGGAACAGCTAAAAGACAACAGAATTTCAAGTGACAATCTGCTTTAAACATACCTTCAAACGGCCGGTTAAGAGCACAAGCAACTCGGCCCAATTATACTGGTTCTACGGACGGGTTAAACAAACGAAGTGAGGTGAGATGGGGTAAGGTGAAATGGAATGCGGTGAGTTGAGGAGAGATAAGTGTGTGTGTGTG